>OX155955.1:14372226-14563903 GCA_944548615.1 Micropterix aruncella | reverse complement strand
TATATATCATATAGCCTTAAGTATAAACTTCTCGACCAGAAATTACGATTTATATCTTATTTCATGGGAACGAGCAAATGAAGTATTTTATTTTTATTTTCATTTAATAGCTGGCAGATAGCGAGCCCAGCAATCGTATATCGTCCCCTTTAAAGAGTGGATATATTCGAATTTCAAATCGAATTTTCGAAATGTCATTCCGCATTTAAGAGACGATTGATTGTGATTTTTTTCATTGTTTTTGCTTAAATTTGTCTTTAATAAAGACATTTTATTTTGGTTTGCAAAAGGATACGCTTTGTTTTTGAGATGTGGATGAAGGGTGATCGTTCGCTAGCGATAAAGGGATCCCATTAAACCTACAGTGTACCGTCGAAAGTGGTACTCATCCAAGAATACATCTCGTTTAAACAATAAGCATTTCCCAGTCCAGTCCGGGAAAACCTTCCAGCTATGTAAGTGGCTTTTATTATTTTTATTTTTTCATCAAAGTGTCATCCTTTAAACGAATTTTATATATATATATATATATATATATATATATATATATATATATATATATATATATATATATATATATATATATATATATATATATATATATATATATATATATATATATATATATATATATATATATATATATATATATATATATATATATATATATATATATATATATATATATATATATATATATATATATATATATATATATATATATATATTTATATATATATATATATATATATATATATATATATATATATATATACAAGGAATACAGGGAATACAGGGAATACGACTCGTGTTGGCAGTGTCTGCAATCGCTTCAACGTGTTCAGACGTGTTCTTTGCTCCGCAAGATGGATAAAATTGACGTGTAATTACTTATTTACACTGATTGAAGTCTATTTTCACAAACCGAATAATGTGAACGCGCGGATTTTTTAACCGTTTAAGGCTAAACCTTATCAGAAAACCGATTCGTTCAAACAGTAATATTGTGGCCGGCCTGTTACGGTAACGGCACACCACAATGTCTGACAACAACTTACAGGCGGTCGGCTTCTTGCAACATCACGTGCCAAGATTTTTGAAAGAAGAAAATGTAGCATTAAACTTCATTTCTGAATTTTACATTCAAATTTGGAGATTTTTTTTAACCAAATATTGATTAGGAATTAATCCACGTTTTTTTTATTTTGTCTTTGTTATTAAGGAAGTGGAAAAGCATGCCCAATTTTCGGATTATCATTATCATTTCTCTGTTATTGATGTAGAATTTTCTCCCAATATCCAAAAATTTTTTTTCAGGAATATTTCTTCTCGATTTTTCCTGATTTCTTAATCTTGCAAATCATTTCTTACATTAAATTTAATTTCATTCCTCAATTTCTTAGTTTTAAGAGGTGATTCCCTTAAACAGTCCTAGCAGATGTTAAATAAAAATAAATGATTATGAATTATGAATATTATAATGAATACCCGTTATAACCCGTTAAAATTATAAAAAATGATTATGATAATGAATACCCGTGCTTAGTTCTAAGCTTAGGGTATTGTGGCTTACTCCCATCTATATATAGTATGTGCCAACTAGAGCTGTCCACTACAACGGGCGAACCCGTCATCTCAGGAAGTTTTAACGATATTTGATCGTTCTATCTCCCGTGAGGTGAATGTAGAAGAATTGGGACGAAAACAGTCTACTGTCTAGTTATGCCATTCGCCCGTAAGAGTCCAAAGACTTTCCGCGAGATAACCATGTTAATCATACAGCGGGCTGACACTCGCGCCCTTACTTTTTTTTCCCCCAGTTGAAATCAAATTACTCCGATCTCCGGACTGGTTACAGCTTCCAGGCTCCTTGCGCGGTCCTCTTATTTACATAGCGGTGATTTGGCGTCTACCGAATCTATCGCAGACGACGGTATCCTTTGCCTCGCTTTTGCACCGGGTATCGCTTAGCCGATTGGTCGTTTCAAGAGCAGTTGCCGTAAAATAAACAAAAACCCCCGCGTTATAGGAAACAGCCGTTTCCAGACTCCCCCGACTATCAGTCTGAGTGCACAGTCGATTGGCTGACCGCATGGTGATCAAACCGTCCAGGAGCGCCCGAAGGTTGATACCTAGGTAAAACTAGCTTGCAGGCCAGAGTCCTACCCAAACTCGGACTTCTGCGTGGAGGCCGCCGATGGGTGTTGACCCGTGAGTTAGGCCGCCCTTAAACACATAGGTCTTAGTGGCCTAACTGCAATAGAGCCCATTAGCTCCCTTTTCAAAACAGTCTTAACATATGTTATTCAGACAAAAAATAAATAAAATAACATATATTTATAATAACGACATTGGGAGGGGGGGAGGCAGACGATCACAATGTTGCCGGGTACCTATTTCTAATTTTAGGCTAATTGTGGCTTACCTCATCTCTAATTATTTTTGTATATATTATATATATGAGAATAAATATAATATATGTGCATTAATATGACATATGAGCATTAATATGATATATGCGAATTTATATGATATAAGTGCATCAATATGAAATATGCACATCAATATGATATAGGCGCATTAATGTGATATATGCCATGAATATGATATATTCGCATTATTATGATATATGATCATTAATATGATATGTGCGCATTACTGTAATATACGCGCACATAATATTAATATGATAAATGATATATGTATACATATTAATATGATATAGCTGTATGCGCATTATTATGCTATACGAGCATTAATATGAAATATGCATATTAAAATGATAAATGTGCAATAATATCATAAATGCGCATTAATATGCTGCATGCGCATTAATATGATACATGCACATTAATATAAAATATGCGCATTAATATGGTATATGCGAATTAAAATGTTATATGCTCGTTAATATGATATATGCGCATTGATATATGTCCATAGTGACGATGTTACGAAAAAGGATGTCTTTTAACCTTGAAAACAAAGTAAAAAACTTACCACTTCGCTCTTCTGTGCAGCCTTTGCAAGAACCTTTTCCAGCCAAGTCCACTGCTGCATGGCGAGCGTGTGCAGGGCCTGCCTCCCCCGTCCGCCCAGAAACAGATTGGTGTTCAGCGCGACAATTCGCAGCTTGCTGTGCGACTGCTCTATCGTGTAGTACCCGCCTGGAGTGGACGTCATAAAAAATTAGCTCCGTAATTCGCCAACACAAAGCAGAGAACGCTAACGGATTTTATAACGCCATTGTCCGAGCGGGTGGATGTCCCGGCGAAATTGCTGTGAAATAAATGGGAACAGTGGCTGTATGCGTCGTAAAACGTGTAAGTACTTGTTATATCCCTATAGAAATTGGAGGTGGATTTAACGCAGGGAAAATCCATCAGTATAAAATACGGCTTCAGCCTAGTCGGCGAACGGACAACACAGAATTTCCAGATTAAAAAATGTTGGTCCATTTTCAACCGCAAAATCTATAACGCTCGCCATGCGGATATCGATGTTAATAAAATAACCTGATGAATATCGATAGATAGACAGATATAGAGATATCTTTTTTGATAACACACGTGATAAGTCATAATAAATATACATAGCTACAATTTCAAATTTTTATTTTTATTTATTTTTATTCAAACCAGTTGATAGGAGTTCCTACACTTGGTTATGTCAAAACTAATAAAAATAACAAGTATAATATTTAAATAAATACCTATTAAGGTATAATATATGAACGTCGGTATTGCAAGGTATGAACGTTGAACATCCAAGCGCAGATTTTCTAGGTTATATAGAGGAAACAACATTTTCAAATATTTTCAATCACAATTCTTACATAATTTCGTAAAATTTTCATGTGGACAATAGTACTAAAATGGGACCACTCCGGTACAAATCGGACCACTTTAACTACACTGGAGGATTGTCACCTACAACGGCGAATCCGTCACCCCAGGAAGGTATAACGATACCGACTGTTCTTTCAACGTGGAGTGAAGGTAAATACTTGGGGCGGAACAGTCCACCGTCTAGCTACGCCATCTTGCCCGTGAGAGTCCAAAGCCTTAGCACGTGGCACTAAGAAGTGAAACCAGGAAGCTGCCTCGGGCCCCCTTACCAGATTTGGCGGGATTTCTCCGTCCACCAGTATGCATGGTTGCATGTTCTAAGTCGCTTGCGTGGCCTCTACCTGATTTTAGCGGTAATTCAGTTCGAATTTATCAAGGACCGTTTTTAACGCGGTTATGGTGGTCACAGGGTCAATTCAAGAGTAGCTAAAATCAGGTCAACATCCAGCCCCGCTGCTTAGTAAATGTATAAAACTGTTTCCAGCCCCCTTCAGTTATTCGCTGAAGTGCACAGTCGATTGGCTGACGCCGCGCGGTGGGCAAACTTCCCAGGAACGCCCGAAAGACATCCTACAGGATTGATAATTTCAATGATGTCCATAGGAAAAATGGTTAGGGAAAATATCACGAGACACGCACAAGATCCAATACAGACGAAACTCAGAAACCGAGCAGATCAAGAGCATTCTTACCATACGTCCAGAGCGTGACAGGTCGAATGAGTAAGATGCTAAATAAATTCGATGTAAAAACGATCTTCAAAATAACCCAAAATATAGCTCTATCTCTGAGGCCTGTAAATGATGTAATACCACTTAAAATCCCGAGTGTGTATAAAATCGAATGCAGCTGTTGTTTAGCTTACGTTGGTAAAACGAAACGGCCCATAGCCACTCGACTGATGGAACGCATCAAAGCTGAAAAATATATTCAGCTGGAAAAATCAGCAATCTGCTAAAATATATTGGATAGCGGATCTAACCACTGGGTGCAGTTTCAAAATCCCATCCGGGAAGCCATTGAAATAAGAAGAATCACAAACTTCGAATAATAAAAGAGACGACGGTTACAAACTCTCTACGTGAAACCCTATCCTTAAAATGTTCCCAATGCCCATCGCCGAACGCAAGGACATAACTCAAGATACAATGAGTGTCGTGTGCACGGCAGATTTTCAAAATTTCATGCGCGCCGATCACGCCGCCCTACCACCTTCATAATCTACGAAGTAACAGCAGCAGTTTGCCGTCTACCCGAAGATGACGATTGGCAACACTTTAGTCTACCCTGGACAACGGCGGTTGCAACATCGCCGAAACGTCGAGTGTTACAAACTTCTCGCGGTAAATTCTTTTTTACCTTATTTATAATATCAGGAAATATTCATTTTCATACAGATTGCCTAAAAAGCGAGGTAAGAGGCTCGGCTAGTTGTGCGACATAATTGAATACAAAGTGTGGGCCAAAGTAGTCTGTTTGAAATTTAGTCATTTCAATTATTGATTTTCCGCCTTGTGAGGCATTTATGGCGCCATACTTATAAAAGACTTTAGCCTTAGCGATTTACAAAATTAGGGGTTATGTGGTTTTAATGATTTAATACACACGCTTAGCATTCATTGTATGTGACCGATAGAATACATATCAGCTAAGCCAATTCACTGGGTAAGTTACAAAGTCGCTTTTCACCGAACACCGATCTTGAGGTCTGTGTTGAGTGAAGCTTGAGTCTGAGACTAAAATCAAAGTTACCCTTTCTGCTGGAATAGAAGATTTCTTCGTTGATTTTAAATAGGACTACAATGTACGGCTCGAAATACAATTTACAACTTGAAATATTATGTAATTATATTTATTTATCTTGGCGGATATTTATTATTTGTGGCTATAAACCTGGTTACAAATATAGAGATCAATGAGTTTAGAGAGAATTTCATAGAATATACTGAAATCGCCATCTACGTCACCAGTACATAAAAGAGGACACAAATTGACAGCGAATAATTCCGGAATAGTTACGATCGTGGAATTAATAGATCTTTTTTCTGCTTTCCAGGCAAGAATGACGAGGTATGGATATGATTCCTCCTTTAATTCTTCAATCATAAACATCATGTCTTATAAGTAATCGACAAATAGATCCATGAAGTCGGCGAAACTGAGTTTTTGACAATCTTTTGATGAAACAAGAAGCCAACCGATTTTGTATCAAAGGGTGTACCTCAAGGTTCCATTTTGGGTCCATTTTTATTCTTAGTGTACACATGGGACCGATCTTCACTATAAGCGTGACACAACTTGCTGTGGGTTTTATTTAAGTGTAGATATTTAATATAATTTGTTACGCTTGTTGCTTATTATGTACATTGCTATAAAATAAATAAATGACTTGTCGGGATGTGTGTCATCCGAGGTTGATGACATTACCCTATTTGCAGATGACACATCCCTTATCTTCTGTGACAAGAATAAGGAATCATTAGTAATTGGAATTAGACATACGATTGAGCAACTTTCAATTTGTTTTAATGCTAATGAATTACGTCTAAATATTACAAAATCAAAAATATTTCTTTTTCGCTCCTTTACTCCTTTAGGAAGTTATAAAATATATCAAACTGGTCAAACATACACACGCAGCGCAGGCAGATTTCTCCAGTTAGAATTGCAGACCATTATGTGTGACATAAATGCCAGTGTACTCACATTACGTTAAATTATAGCAGCAGACCGTATGCTTACGTGATATATTACAAAAACGCGTGAATTATACTACATATATTTATGTACGGATAGAGGTATCAATATTTCAATACGAAAATTTAGATTTGTTACCGATTCTAAAAAACTTTCCCTCCAGTTAATGTCACCCAGTGTTTTAGTCATTATGAAGTAATGACCATTCAGCACGCAACAAACTCTATTTCCAATGGTCTATTTATATCGAATACAAACAGTATTGTACAAACGGAGAGAATAGTCGTACCCGGCAATTTTCCTGTCTCTTCTTCTTCTTTAGATGCCATGAAGGGTGGTTCCCAACATTATTTTTTTCATCGCCCTCTTTCTACGGTGAGAATCGGCGGCGTGAAAGTGATTTAATTCAAGCGCCCCAGGCAAATTTTTTTATGGGAGAACGTCTATTCACTTATTATGAATAAGATAAATACATTAATAGTTAAAAAAAAAACACCAAAAACACGCTTTTATAAATGCACGTAAAAACCAAAAAAGGTTTGTTAAAACCTTGAAACCTTATCGTGTTCAAAGTCCATTACGTGACCTTTCTCAAGAGTGCAAGCACGACTATGATACGATATTCCATAATGGAATGCCAGTTCCTGTCTTCCGGCTTCATCATCAGACCTTGAAACTTAATCGTGGTCAAAGTTCATTACTAGACCTTTCTAACAAGTCCAAACACGGCTATGATACGATATTCCATTATGGAATGCCAGTGCCTATCTTCCGGCTTCATCATCAGACCTTGAAACCTAGTCGTGGTCAAAGTTCATTCCAAGACTTTTCTAACAAGTCCAAAGACAGCTATGATACGATGTTCCATCATGAAGTTCCAGTTAATATCTTCCGTCTCCATCATCAGATCAGTTCGACAGTACCATATTATTGTATTGTCATCAGAACTACATACAGCTGCCAATTTTCATGACGCTACGATCCTTGGAAGATGGTTAAATTAGTTACCTTAGATTCCATTACATAGTTAGTTACATACAGGTCGACCTAATAAAAGCGTGTTAAAAAACGATTTTACCGCGTGAATTTTGTAGCACCCGACGTTTCGGCGACGTTGCAGCCGCCGTTGTCCAGGGTAGACGTTTTTTAATCTCATTTATAATGTCAAATAACCGCGATAGTCTCCGGTCTATTCACTCGTTAAAGTGGTGGCACTTTTTGTGTGACAAATCATCATAAAATCTCTCGGCTTGCGTACGAGACTAACACCGGTATTAAAATTTAAAAATTGGCATTCGCCAAGCTCACTCCACAAAAATTACATGAAATCACTTACCCCCCCCCCCCCTTTCCTCCCTCTCCTCAATTACTTTTAACGCTCGATCGCCCCTAAGCAACTTAATTCTCGCGATGTGGGCAATATTACACACGTTTGGAATCACAGTTCTAGAATATTGACAATATTGTAAGGCGCAGGATTTTCTTTCATTTGTTTTTTCTGTAAGTTCTATATTTATTTTGTAATTATTAAATGTAAATAAAACTTATTATTGCATGACTAGCACATAACCTGAATTTTAGTAACAGGAGTTTTCATCTATATGATTATAGTTTTAGTGTCTTTGGTGTTCAGCAACTTTATGACTTTCCTTGCCATTTTAAGATATGTTAAGCTTTGTTCTATATTTTCGTTAGTTAATTCAACAGCGTGTTTTCTAAATCTCGGGAAATGGAAAACAGTAGAAAATATTTTTCTCCATGTTTACATACAGACCTGTCTCGAAGGTCTGCAAAGCATCAGATGGCAACCAATGCATCCACATATGGTTGAGAGCTGGCGAGGCTAGTGGATCATCGTGTCCTAAGGCTGGAAACACGAATTGTGAACTGAACGTGTGGCTCAGCAGATCAGTCACATTTCGAAGAAGGGCAAGCCGCTGGTCCACGGTCATAGCGGCGTTTGAGGAGATTGCATCCCTGTTCAAAAAATAGAAAATAAATTAATGGATCACCAACACGCAATAGCGGTATTTGCGGTGCCTACTCCAGTGTACTCGTACATGCCGTTTCTTTTTGGCACGATTAATTTTGATAATAAGTAAGCGAGTTGACCTTTATTATTAATAATAAAAGAGTTAATTAATGTAGAAGTAATTGTAAAGCTATTGCTAATAGTTTTCGAGATACAAGCAAAAAACTAAAAAAAAGGGACCCCCCCCCCCCCCCCGCTCGCCTCCCACCCTCGGGGACTTTTAGTATGTTTATCAGGACATCTCAAGGGATAACTGTACCAACTTTTAAAACTACACGAATTATTTGGTCTGATCGGCCATTTTTAGGCTAATTTGCTTAGGCTATTAGTATTTCGTACGTACTTAGTACGTATAGTAAAAAAGAATAGTAGGACATCTCGCGCTCTGTTCTTGAAATAATTCCTTACGCTACGACAAACCACCAAAGCGGGCTGTCACAATAAATATATAATTCCCAGTTAGTGAGCACATCATAGCAGAAGAACAATTCCTTAAAATCATTATGTAAATTTATGTAAAGGGTCCGCCAAATAACTTTTTTTTTGAAAATGCTATAAAAAAAACTACTGAATATTTTTTCAAATTTCTTTTTTTATTTGAAAGTACAATCCCTCCGGTTAATGATGGTAAATAATTTCATTCAAATGGCTGCCTCGGCTGGCCATGCAGTAGCTGTATTTCACCAATGGCTTCACGAATATTGTCCTTTAAAGCGTCAATTGTCTCTGGTTTGTCGGCGTAACACTTATCTTTGACGGCACCCCACAAAAAGTAGTCCAACGGTGTCAAATCGCAGCTCCGAGGTGGCCAAACGACATCAGCTCTGCGGCTGATAATGCGATTTTCAAAAACAGGGCGCAAAACATCAAGTGTAGCGTTGGCTGTGTGGCACGTAGCGCCGTCCTGTTGAAACCAAATGTTGCCAATATCCTCCTCTTCAATTTCTGTGAACAAAAATTCGTTCAACATGGCCCGATAACGATCGCCATTGACGGTAACGGCCACTCCTTGCTCATTTTCGAAGAAAAATGGCCCAATTATGCCTCTGGACCAAAATCCGCACCAAACAGTGACTCGTTTTGGGTGCACCGGCTTTTCAATGAATGCGTGCGGGTTTTATGTGTCCCAAATGCGACAATTCTGCTTGTTTACATACCTGCCAAGATGGAAATGAGCTTCATCTGAAAAGATGATTTTTTTGGCAAAATCCGCATCTTCTGCAAGTCGATCGCAGGCCCACTTAGCGAAGCGAAAACGCATTGGATGGTCAGTTGGCTTCAACTCCTGAACCAATTGGACTTTGTACGGCGTCATACCAAGGTCTTTACGCAAAATTCGTCTCAATGATGTCTGCGAAATGTCCAATTGTTGAGAACGACGGTGAACTGATGTTGATGGCGATTCACGCACACTTTCGGCCACAGCAGCAATATTCTCGGGTGTACGCACTGTTTTTGGCTTTTCACGCGTTGGTTTATCGATGAGGATGCCAGTTTCTTTCACTTTTTCACAAGGTAACGAACATACGGAGCTGACGGTGCTTCTCTTCTTCCAAAATCCGTACGCAATTTTCGCACACATTCTGCAACATTACCATGATTTTCAAAGCGTTGTTCAAGCGTATACACAACCATATTCGTTCAGCGGAAGGATAAAACTAATTATCTGTCAAATCAGACATGAGGTAAGTGTTGCCATACACGGAATAAGCACTAGTTGAAAAAAAACGTTACATGGCGGACCCTGATTTGTTGTTTATAGACCCAGAGCCAGTACCCAAAATTTTACTTTAACAGAATATATGAGTTAATGCTTACTGTGACACAATATTGATCATTTGTAACAAAAGTTCGTATATACTTATATTTTAGTAGGTAATTTACAAACTAACGAAAAAGAGGAACATAGGTACGCCTAGACGATTATGAATTGCTGACCGATAAATATTTTCTGCTATTTAGCCCTTTGTAGCCCAAGATCTTCAAACAAAAAAAAATACGTGTGGCACTCGGGGACTGCCGCGGTAAAGCTATTGCATAGCTTTTTAACAACTTATGCAATTATGATTATTTATTTATTTTATTTTTTCTGATATCAGATAACTGCGCTCTATCGAAGACGTAGAAATTATTCAGAATCATTTGCTACCGCAAATGATTCGGAATAATTTAAACGTCCCCCGATAGAGCGCCGCGCACGATTCTTTTATTCGATAAAGCAACAAAAAAAAACGGATTATTCGAAAAAAATCGTAGATAAAAAGATAGATAATTAAGTTATCTTTAAAATGGTGCAGGTTCCATAATAATACGCCCGATAGTATTTGCGTAGTAGCCGTTTTTGTGTTCGGTTAGACCTAATTTCACAAATTAATTACTCTATGTAATATAAATAAAATCTAAAATATTCAAAGCTGAGAATATTAGGAAAATGTTCTTGTTTAACATATATTTTTTACGAATCGTAAGCAGTACTCGTTTAGACGTAATTATCAGTTTAAAATCATTAATTTTCGTTTCGAAATTTCTTCATTCGGTCGCCGCGCTGGCCTAGGCCCGCGATAAAAGCTATGCAATAGCTTAAAAATAATGTTGATAATGAGATAGGTTTATGCAAATAAAAAAACACGTATTTCTCAGAAATTCAAAACTATTTATTATTAATCATTTATTTGACATTTAAGGGAATGTGACATTACTGTAACATTGAGCTGAACGTATAAAAAAACATTTATGTTGTATGGAAAATTTTGAAACAATTATTTTGTTTATTATAGCATAATGTTACACTGCATTTTTCGCAAATTGTTTTTGAAACGCCAGTGCACTTGGGAATCTTGAAACGTATCTTTCTTTTAACTCAAATCGGCCAATGACCGACCTGGTCCTGCCTTACTGCCAATGGAGGAACATGTTGCGCAGGGCCCTTATGTTTTTTGGCTTGAATTTCGTCTTCTAAAGACCTTCGACTCTTGATGTTAGGCTTCAGGCCAAGTTCGCATAAGGTCTCGCCTATCTCAAGTCTAAATTTTGCTGAAGATATTTGTTTGCCGTTGAGATATTTTGCCTTCCTTACTCTTTGGTATAATAACCAAGACTTTGCCATAGTCAGTTCTAGTGAATGTTAAAACATCCTAACTTGCCATTTTTTGCTTCGCAATTTTGAATAGATAATATTATACTCTTACCTACAGGTTTCCACGAAAACCACACAATTTTATATACACTTTTTATATTTTTAAGCTATTGCATAGCTTTTATCGCGGGCCTAGGCCAGCGCGGCGACCGAATGAAGAAATTTCTTAACAAAAATTAATGATTTTAAACTGATAATTACGTCTAAACGAGTACTGCTTACGATTCTAAAAAAATATATGTTAAACAACAACATTTTCCTAATATTCTTAGCTTTGAATATTTTAGATTTTGTTTATATTACATATTGTAATTAATTTGTGAAATTAGGTCTAACCAAACACAAAAACGACTACTACGCAAATACTATCTGGCGTATTATTATGAAACTTGTACCATTTTAAAGATAATTTAATTATCTATCTTTTTATCTACGATTTTTTTCGAATAGTCAAAGAATAATATCCGTTTTTTTTGCTTTATCGAATAAAATTCGTGCGCGGCACTCTATCGGAAGACGTTTAAATTATTCCGAATCATTTGCTTCCGCAGCCGCATATGATTTGGAATAATTTCAACGTTTTCCGATAGAGCTCGGTTATCTGATATCAGAAATATATTGAATTAATACAGTATGACCGCGGACCCGCGGACCACTGTCACGGTAGGATTCTGACGCTGTGTTCCGAAAGAAGACGAAATAAATAACGTTATTAAAAAACAAAATGCCCAGGAAATCAAATTTTTTACAACATAAACGCCGTATACTGGAGAAAAATATATTATTAGGGTAAGTAACGTGTATTATTACGTGTATATTATTACCATTTGTCTGCTCTGACGTTCCTTGCCTGAGGTCACATTGGGAATAGACGAATAGGCTTCTTGCAACAAGTTAACTAATACCACTTATAAAATAAAATACGTCTTTTATTTCATAAACAGACGTGATTACTGTTAGATCAAACTTGAATATTGATTTTGAAAATCGATTTAGGGTTGATTTCTATATGAAACCTGCGGGTAAAAGTGCCTACACATAAGTATAAGTTGAACCGTCGATTTGCTAAATTCATTCATAAAGCGACAAAATTTCATTCGTGATTTTCGTAGTATGACGTAAATTATACTTTGGTTGGAGGGGGTTGTATTTGTGGCAATAAGATCATTTTGTGGTTTTCAGCCAAAAATCTAGTAGTAATCATAATAATTCTACTTATAACATAGTTAAGCGCATTCTGACTCACTGACTGACTCTATAACGCTGTAGGTAAAGTCTTTTTTTTTAATTTGTCAGTTTTTAAACCTTCTTTACTTTTCTAATTTCTACTACTTCTAATTTCGAACTTGGAATTGTACTTCGAATTTCAAACTTGGGAGAAAAATTAAATGAACTTAGTTCCTTATTTAGGGGGATTTTAGGGGTATTAGTAGTTTGTTACAGAAATGTCACATGAAGCTATAAAGGGTTAACCCCTCTCCTCGCGGAATAAAATTCAGCCGTCCCATTCGCGCGCGACCTTTTTGCGCGCAAAATCGACGACCTTGATAAAAACGACCATAACTTGTAAACCACTATACGGATCATAAAAAGAAGAACTGTAAAATGATCGCATTGAAATTTGACATATAAAACATTATAACCTTATCTCGTAAATCAATTAAGATAATAATGGCGACAAATTACAAATTTGGCGAAGTGAAAAAACTCGCCTATTTATCATTTCGATGTTTTTATCACAAAATACGAAAGTCTATGCGGAAATTGTATTTACAGTTATGTTCTTTATTAAATGCTTTACCAAAACCATTATTTTGTTTTACTTCTTTGCATACAAAAATATTTAGTTTTTCAGTCATAATAACCAAGAAAAATTTGATGTCTCCTCGTAAAAATTTTTTTTTTTAATTTTGTATTTCTGACTACTTAGGGACTTTATTTATATGAAATTCTTTCATAATAACTTTTCCACTACACTACACTTCTTATAAAATCATACCAGTTCTTTCAGCTTTGTCTAATATTACAGAAAAATCCAAACTTTTGCGAGTCGGTGACGAAAATTTGGCATTAACTTTGACAGGTCATAATACAAAAGTGGATAAAGTTTTTCAAATATATTGTGTTATTATGTGCTTATTATATGTCTAATAACTAATTATTATACTCTAAAGAGTCACATTTCATAGAAAAACTATAGGAAATCACACTCAAAATATGGTAATTCTTCTATACTAATTACGTAAACAAATAGGTATGCGCACCCCGCGATTTCGCGAATATCGATAAAATTAGGCAGCGCGCCTGTCTATGCAATACGCCGCGGTGCGATCTCATTTGTTTAGGCAAATTCGGAGTGTGATTTTCTAGTTTCTTCTATGAAATGTGACTGGAGTATAATAATTAGTTATTGGACATCTAATACGCGTCAAGTTTTCAATACATTCGAAAAACTTCTAACCACTTTTGTATGCCTTTGCAATTATTATGAAATCAGACTATCGCGGTTGCTTCACATTATAGCTTTATAAACGAATTTACCGCGTGAAGTGTGTAGCACCCGACGTTTCGGCGACGTTGCCCAGGGTAGACTGGACAGCGGCGGCTGCAACGTCGCCGAAACGTTGGTGTCCAAACTTTACGTGGTAAATTCGTTTTTTAACCACATTTGTATCATGCCTTTGCAATTATTATGAAAAAGATTATCGCGGTTGTTTGACATTATAAATAGCTTTATAAACGAATTTACCGCGTGAACTTTGTGGCACCCGACGTTTCGGCGACGTTGCAGCCGCCGTTGTCCAGGGTAGACTGGACAGCGGCCGCTGCAACATCGCCGAAACGTCGGGTGCCACAAAGTTCACGCGGTAAATTCGTTTATAAAGCTATTTATAATGTCAAACAAACGCGTTAAGTTTTTGATTTCATAATAATGGCAAAGGCATTATACAAAGTGGTTAAAAAACGAATTTACCGCGTGAAGTTTGTAGCACCCCACGTTTCGGCGACGTTGCAGCAGCCGTTGTCCCGAGTAGACTGGACAGCGGCCGCTGCAACATCGCCGAAACGTCGGGTGCTACAAACTTCACGCGGTATATTCGTTTTTTAACAACTTTTGTATAATAATTATTATTTTCTAGAAGAAAACTCAAGAAACCATTTTTTTTTTATTTCAAAGTTCAAAGTTTATTTATTCCAAAAAACCCGGTAAGGGTATAGAACTTACAATTAATAAATACATTTTTTATAATATTCATATTTTAAACATATCATATATCTGGCAAAAATAAAATTAAATCAAGTTAGAAATCTGAAAGTCAATAAACTATACAAAATCAACCATTACATTGTCTAAATATTAAAAATATCATTTAGAAATATCAAAAATAGAATAAATTTCCAGTACAAAATTTTACAGTAACAGTCATTTGATAAAAATAAAACAAACATGTCATAAAAATAAACAAAACAATTGTACCGACTAAAATAAAAACTTTCATCAGTTGGTATATTAGGTATACAATTATTCGTTTCTTTATATACAAAAGAAACATAGAAAAATATGAGATTGGATTTTATCATTTATTTTTTATGCGACTTATGCTTTAATTTTTTTTTATTGGTACTAAATATCCAGTACAAAATAGTACATGCACGTTTAAAAATTGCCACATTTGATAAAAATTTATAATGTATCACAAAAAAAAGTGCATAACACACATCACGTTACATCGTTGAAATATAATGATACATATAATCGAGTAATGGAGTTTCATCAAAATTCCTTGTAATTCAACAAAATTTCGAGTGAAACGTCGTTATTCTATATGAAACAGTAATAACAAAACGCCGCCCGTCGCTCTCCGCCGCGCGCCGCGCGCCGGCTACTCGCCCCGCCGCCGCTAGAGGTCGTCTGAAAATTAAAACAATATTATTAGTTCTCACGTCCTGTCTAAATTTCAATTCAATTTCAAAAACCTAATTCTGTTGTAGTGATCGAAAATTTCCCCTGACCGCAAATTTCTGTTTCTTTATTCCATCATAACTTCTAAACGCTCAGACCGATTTAGAAGTCTGCGGTATTACTAGAATCGTTATGTCATCCCGTAACAGTCCAGTGAAAAATGAATCCCCTTAGGGAATATAAAATCAATTGATACGTAGTAAAATTATTCATAAGTAGTAGAAAAGATATGTAGTAAAATTATTCATCGTAATATTCAAATTGTCGAACGGTACGCAAACCGTCCAGTAGCGCCCGGGGAAATCCACCAGGAGAAACCGATCCACTAGCCGTGAGGCCTGAGACGCAAGAGCCTTACCTGGGGTAGCCTTTTACACGAGGAGGCTACTGAATTGAGTTTCACAGAATCAAGGATCAGCAGACAAGAAGCCAACAAACTAAAAACACAAGGCAAGCTACTGGGTCGAATTATAATATTCCGATTGTAAAGTCCTCATTTGCCCAAAGGCATTTTTACTTCCTTGCGCCGAGATTTTATAATAATTTAAATGAGAGTTATAAGAATGCAAACAACTTAAATTCATTCAAAATACATAATAAAGAAGTACCTGCTTGAAAGGGGTCCAATGTATGCGGAGTCTCAATTGCTCTCGCTAATAATTTAAGTTGTTTTATTAAATTATATATTACTACCTAAACCAAATCTCGTGTATTATTTCCTATGTATACTATATGTACTAATATATATGTAATAATATATATATGTACTAATATATGTATAAAGATATTCAAAGTATGCAGATAATTGAGATTTCAAGTGAAATAGCCCTGTTTTCTCTTGTATGAGCTCCTTCATATACGAAATTCTCCTATCCTGACTAAAATGTATTCTCCAAAAGAAAAAGAAGAATAATAATGAGTATTCTATGTATCTAGACCCATTTGTTAGGTCCTTATGCACTTGGTTTTAGCTAGTTTGAATCAATTTAAGGTTTATAAGTTAGAATCGGCTGGTAACATACACTTTTAAAATCTCGTCTCGGTGAATAATATTGATTTTTGATGTACTATGACACAATTCCTATATAGTGGATTATCAAAGGTGTTCTATAGTTAGAGACTTCCAGATCAATGTATGCTAATAGTTTTAAGTCACTTTTCCAATATCGGATGATGATTGACCTGTTTTCACTTGTACGAGAGCTCCTTCATATATGAAATTCTCCTATCCTGACTAAAATGTATTCTCCAAAAGAAGAAGAAGAATAATAATGAGTATTCTATGTGTCTAGACCCATTTGTTAGGTCCTTATGCACTTGGTTTTAGCTAGTTTGAATCAATTTGAGGTTTATAAGTTAGAATCGGCTGGTAACATACACTTTTAAAATCTCGTCTCGGTGAATAATATTGATTTTTGATGTACTATGACACAATTCCTATATAGTGGATTATCAAAGGTGTTCTATAGTTAGAGACTTCCAGATCAATGTATGCTAATAGTTTTAAGTCACTTTTCCAATATCGGATGATGATTGCCCTGTTTTCACTTGTACGAGAGCTCCTTCATATATGAAATTCTCCTATCCTGACTAAAATGTATTCTCCAAAAGAAGAAGAAGAATAATAATGAGTATTCTATGTGTCTAGACCCATTTGTTAGGTCCTTATGCACTTGGTTTTAGCTAGTTTGAATCAATTTGAGGTTTATAAGTTAGAATCGGCTGGTAACATACACTTTTAAAATCTCGTCTCGGTGAATATTATTGATTTTTGATGTACTATGACACAATTCCTATATAGTGGATTATCAAAGGTGTTCTATAGTTAGAGACTTCCAGATCAATGTATATAGTGGATTATCTATATATAGTGGATTATCAAAGGTGTTCTATAGTTAGAGACTTCCAGAAAAATGAATAAATACAGACCTTAGAGTGCTAGGCGGCGAAAGGCAGACAGGGGAAGCAGAGCGCGTACGCAGCGGCGATGTCTGAAAAGTAACAAAATACTGCTTAGTAGGATCGTCGATAATCTGACCGTCCTTAGAAGAATTGGTGTATTTGTACCCGCCGAAGACCGAGATTGAGAGAACGGGTGACTCTATAAATATCTCGGTCTCTCCGGGAAAATTTCAAACTCCTTCCTGGAAAAATTATCTAAAACCGCAATTTCCGCATCTCACATTCTTCGGCTTCGAAGGGGGAGCGAATGGGCGGTACGGTAAACGTTCACATGCGGCAAGGCAGCTGTCCTAAACCTACCTAAACTAGCGATTAGCGATTCGAAACTGGTTACAGGTTCGAAGTCGCTCGAGTGATCCTCTCCCTTGTCTTGCGGTGATCGGTGTGTACCGAATCTATCGCGGACCATGGCATCCTTTGTCCGGCTATCTCCTGGTATCGGGTAGCCGAATGGTCGAATAGAGTCGTCTTCGGATACTTTTAAACGCAATTTTGCTACTTAAATCTATGGTTTTAATGATATTGAGTATTCATGTGAGTTATTAGGAAGGTAAAGTACTCGTACCGAAAAGTTTTGGAAAATAAATAAATATTTGTATTTTATACCTCTCTGTAGTTGGGCGAAAAATAGGCGTCGGGTGGGCGGCCCGGCGGGCGAGCGCTGGGTTCTAGGCGGCGGCGGGTGGCGGATGCTGGGCCGGAACGGGCAGTCCCCGCGCTGTGCCAGCGAGGGCTGTAACCGGCCCGCGTGGTGGAGGCAGCGGCGCAGCCGACAACCGGGATGATGACAGCGGCCACTCACTATTGAAAGACAAAAATACAATAAATTGACGATAAATTCTGAAAATAACATGGAATTCTTTATATACTTACTAATTACCCAGAGTTCCGCCGGGGCTTTGAAAATCGATCGACATTTTCACGATATCTGCGTCGTCATCGTCATATCCAACGTCATCATCCCAGAACGCCGGCGCTGCACCCTCATCTATTTCATCCGAATTGGACCCCGACTCCTCCAGGAGATCTAGGAACGCCTGGGGCGGCGTCCGATCCGGATCTCGATTAAAAGACATCTAAAAAACAAAAATACATTTTTCAAAAAAAAAACAAAATAGTTAGTAACCCAATCGTGTCTGTGCTGTTGACCGTTGAGAAAGTTAATGGGCCCTCGCTGAGGTAGCCACGAAGACCCATTCTGTTCAGGGTTGGTCACACTCACGGGTCAACACCTATGCGACGGCCTCCACGTATGAAGTGCGAGCCTGGGTAGGACTCTGGCCCTATGGTTAGTTTCCTATGCTAGGATTATCAAATCTTCCCTAATCAGCTTGAATTCCCCCACCTTATGGGCAGTTTCCCCTAGGAATCAAACTTCTGGCGTTTCTGGACGGTCTGCGCACCGTGCGGCATAAGCCAATCGACTGTGCACTCTGACTAACAACTTGGGTTGTCGACTACAACGGGCGAACCCGTCACCCCAGGCTGGTATAACGATCTTACACCGCATGGTGAGACACAGTCTAGATTTTCTCAGTAAATAAGCCCAAATTGAAAAAAAGTTGTATGTTATTTTAAGCTGCATTTTAGTTTCTCTATAAAATCCGATATTCAAATAACCAAATTTCTCAAAAATAAAAATATCGAAAATAAAATTTTTTTTCCGTATTTTTGTTGTTGTTTTGTATCGATAGAAATGCAAGCCTTCTCTATACACATTGAGAAATTTCGGCTTTTGCCGCCAAACTATGAACTCTGAAAACGTGGTCAGTTTGTAAACGACGTGTAAATATCAAAATACATCTAATTCCTTGAGTATATACCTCCTACATTGAATAATAACGATTTTATAAGCGAAATAAACCAATATTTTCACTACACTCACGAGATTTCGTTCGTTTTGAAAAAAATGTTGATCTCGACCGCCATTGACGTGTTGCGCCATTTCACAAATTTACTAAAAACTACGTGAAAAAAAGGAAATGGCCTTCTCCAAACGGTAATTATCATTCCTACACAATTTTAGAATGCATATAACTCACTTTTACGGGTAAAATCCAACTAAAAACACTCACAATTGTAATTTCGGTAACGAGTCGCGCGGCGCTCAGTCGAACGAAATGTCGCACTGGCGAAGCGGAATTTTCCACGAGTTGGCAGAGTTGCCATGTATCGTACAGATTTTATCGCATGACACTATCGTATACAGTAATGGTAACGAATCATTGGCTATTTTCTGGCATCAAACGATAAAATATAGAAGCGCGTTCTATTTTTTAATGGATTTTTTACCAAACGGCGACTGTGGCCTCCATCATGATGACCCTATTGGGACGCCTCACATTTCAACGTATTAAAGTTTATATCCCTAATGGGACGCCTCACATTTGACGGGTTAAGCATGTTCGTAAAGCCGTTTTCTTATATTTACATGTAAAATATATTCTTATTCTTATGAATAACTAGTGGTATCACTCGGCGTTGCCCGTGTTATATCCAATCTCAAGTACCTATGTACACCAATTTTCATGGCGATCGGTTAAACGGTATATAAGTTGATGTGCAGCAGCGCCACCTAGTTGCGAGCTACAACAAAGTGAACAGTGCGAAAATATTATGCGTCCTCAAATGACTATACCTACATATATACCAATTTTCGTGGTGAACAGTTGAGCAGTATAGAAGTTGATGTACTGCAGCACCATCTGGTGGCGATTTACAATAAAGTTATTAGCGCAAAAATATTATGCGGTCTCAAATGTCTATATATACCAATTTTCATTACGATAGGTTAAGTGGTAAATAAGTTGATGTGCTTCAGCGCCATCTGGTGGCGAGTTACAATAAAGTTAGTAGCGTGAAAATATTATGCGGACTCAAATGTCTATGTATACCAATCGATGTGCTGCAGCACCATCTAGTGGTAAGTTACAACAAAGCGGATATCACAACAACATTATCCATGGAAAAAAAGATTTATAGGTTATCGGTCAAACGGTTTCGGTGTCTATTAAACTCGGTCAGGCAGACAGATATTCTAACGTCCATTTAGGAGCGTTGTCGCTTAGACTTTTATTTTCTCCACTAAACCGTCCGCCGCGCAGCCACGCGTTCTCACCCCCCCCCCCCATCTTTAGTTAACTAGAGCTGTTAACTACAACGATCTTACTAGTCAATTCATGAAGTTTAAAAGATATTAGATCGTTCTATCTCCCGTGAGGTGAGCGTAGAAGACTTGAAACGAAAACAGTCCACTGTCTAGTTACGCCACTAGCCCGTAAAAGGGCCAACGCCTTAGCGCGAGATAACCAGGTTAATCAGCCAGCGGGCCGACACTCGCGCCCTTACTTCCAGTTGCAACCAGATTACTCCGGTCTCCCGACTGATTATAGTATCGAGGTCGCTATCACGATCTCTAGTCACGCTTCCTGCGTAATCAGACGCTACCAATTCTACCATTCAGGGGCCGCGACGCCTAGTTTGACTACCGCTAGAGGGCGACACACGGCAACAGCACGAAATTCAAATCATATCAATTTGCCATTACACAAGGAAAATTATTTTATTGATAGAAACTTGGCAAACGCAATAAAAAATATAAAGATATCTGAAGTCGATTATTCAGTCTACGTCACCAATATTTGGGAAAGTTAGGCACGGAAGCATGTAATTATCGGGTTTTTGCTGTTAACGGATCTGCCTATTAATGGGTTTTCCTATTTATTTTTTCATAAGGTACATTCATTCACTTCCCTTGATGAAGCCAGAAATATATCAGGTATGTAGTTGGAACAGATAACACGTATAAATCGGACGAAATACTACGTGCCCAAAACACTAGGAAGAAATACTATTGACATCTATCAAGCCGCCTAGAACACGATAAAAAATATTTATCATTTCTCTGTTCGCACCTGCCTCGCTCGCGTAGACGGCACATTGTAAGCGATTTTGCGTGTTTAGGAATAGTAAGTATAGAGCCAGGCCACATTATGATATTCAACGTGAATCAAAGCGCTATTTATCATTTTCAAGATTGATAAACTTTTGAGATCTTAATGTGATGCTCCTTTAGTATTTATTCTAATATTATGGCATTACGTTCTTATTCTGGCATTCTTACAATTACAAGAATAGACATCAGTATTCAATGGAAAAAAAGTAATACCAAACATGGAATTCCAAAAATATTTTTTATTTATTTGCAATAGCATATGTTATATGAAACGTTATAGTTTATATGAAATCGGAGACTATCGCGGTTATTTGATATAATAAATAAGATAAGAAACGGATTAACCGCGTGAATTTTGTAGCACCCGACGTTTCGGCGACGTTGCAGCCGCCATTGACTACCCTAGTCACGCGGTGAATTCGTTTTTTATCTTATTTATTTATTAACGTTATTACTAAAAAATATTATAACATTCATTGCTACTATTACAAATCATTTTTCCTTAATTATAATATTAAGTAAACCGATTTTTTACTAAAACCACTGCACTCAAACACTCTTTAGGTCACAACTATTGGATAATTATGGTTTAGACAAACTTATTAAAAATCATGTATAAAACTTTATGCGATTTATAGAAGTCATTAATACGTTATACGATTTATAGAAGTCGTATTTCTTTTGAGTCTTTCATTTACAGAAGTATGTTTTTAAATTTACTACCGAAGATGACAGACCTTTTATACAAGCCACTGGACACATAATTGTCACCAAAATATCGTCAAAATATATCCCATATAATGGACCAAACATCCCGTGTCTCAAAGATCACAGTGTAATAATTAGTCCAGTTTAAATAAAGTGCCATTTTACATTCCCCTTCGAAGTTAACAAACCTCCCATAAGACTTGATCTAGTTGATAGGAGATTGTCAATACTGTCTATCGGATAATTGATAAAATGCCAATATTAAAACCCCTTATATTAGAGATGCACATAACGAAAGCGGCAAATCAATGATGTTTTCGTCCATCGCGCAGATAGTTCGTCTAGCGCAGATAGACGTGCTGAACCTGGCTAATAGTAATAAACGTGTTTAGAGCGTATCATTTATTTTTTGTCTATCAGTCAAACGTAAACAGAATCGAGTATGGTTAGGACGTATAGAAACGTCCTCGAAATATATGTTGTACCCTTGAACGGCGGGACTTGTTTTTTCGTTTAACGAATGTGTGAATCATATGTAGGTACTTGTATTGACATGAATTTAAGGCCAGGCGCGCATTGCGGTGCGTATTATTTCCTGAGAATTTGTGGACTATGGAATATACCAAAAATTCTGCACATGGAACCGCGCACTATGAAAAAAATCGGTCCGGATTTATATTCTGTGGATTGTTGACGAAAAAACATATGTTTTCCTGTCTTTTAATTAATTCTAAGCATTAATAAAAAAATATATAATAATAAATTACGTCACGCATTATAGGGAAATTAGTGGTCATAAGTAAATACGTTTTTATAATTGTAGCTTGTAGTAATACTGGCCTAATTCAAGCCTGTAGTAAGACCAGTAGTAATAATGCTGTGCATTGTTTTTTTGTATCACAAAATTAGAAGTGTAAGACTAGAAAAATAAGAGATTGTCTCGCCAACAAACTGTATACCAGTTTGGAGAGATTTTAATATTTAAAAAATGTATTTTTTTCTGTGAATAAAAAAAAACGCAATAACAGGTCTATACGAAAAAGTGGGCGCCCGTTGTATATTGGGTAATCAATAAGACGCTTCCCCAGTTAACAGCTTAATATCAAATTCTTAGTATTTTTTTAATCAAATTTACTTACCCTGTCCATAAAACGAACTCTACATTTTCACCATGTCTGGCTCTCATATGGTTCGCCGCTGCTTCAATAAGAGACCAAGGACTGTCGCAAGAGGGATCGCCGAATTTGCCCAGTAATTTCGGATATCCGTAACTGCCACGGGCGTCGCTCTGCCAGCAATCTGCAATAATATATTGTACAATATAAAACATTTCATCCAAGCTGTCTGTTAGTTAAGGTGACTTGACACCTGAGAACGTTAATATCTAAAGAAGTTTCATTTCATGCATTTTTCGAAAAATATAAGCACTAATTAAAAAAGGTTTCTAAGCTAATCCCTCTATAAAGATACAATTTATAATTTAAACTAACAAAATGTTTCTCATTGCCTTGGCTTTAAATTCAAACACTTTCAGACGCGATTACTCCTACAATATATACGGTGAGTGTTTATATTTTAATTTAATTATATTGACTGCCTAATTCTCCGGCTTCGCTCTTAGCCACATTTTTTATTTAAGTCCTACATTAATTACAATGAATTTCAAAGTAAGAGCGCTCTGAGAGTTACGCTAAATATGCTTTACCATTACCACCATTATATTACCACTGCACAAATACAGTTTTACGGTATCAGCGCTGCGATCGACCGTTTAGTTTCCGTCCGCTCGCTGGTGCGTACGCATGTGGACTCTGTGTCTGATGCTTCACCAAGGCTGGATTTTTAATTGATCAAACTGTTCAGCTGTGACTTCGCATATTTCTTGGCGGGTGCGCCCATTCAAGTTATTTTTCTCGGGTCTTATGTCGTATTAAGATAATGTCATTTGCGACCTACGAAGTTAGCATAGAAAGAGAACTTTGGACAGAGAACTCCTAGTTCAATATCCCATATTTGATTAAACTTAATCATGAAATAAAGACGGAAGCGCATGCGCCGACGCGCCGCATATTTTTTCTACTGTGACTCAATCCAAAACCTCGGTTTCCATTTGAATATCATAAATCTACGATATCTATTTATTACATTTTAATTTCAAAGATAATATATTAGAAAGATATGTAAAAATATACTCAAAGAACAAAGACTGAATAAAAGAAAATAATAGATTTTGTTACCGCAAGACTTTCCCGGCAAGTAGCCAAGGACTGATGTCATCTGAATATTAATTTCATAAATCGCTATCGTGCTGGAATACACAGGCACAGACAAACAGACACTCAGACAGAGATCATTCTGGGAATGGTCTTAATCGTCGGAAATTTTAGCACGTTCAGAGTACTTTCCCTCCTAGTCGGTTTTTGGGCCTGGAAAGTAAAACCGATTCGCAGACGAGAGTCGCCGTGAAATTCGCCGGTAAAAATTCGAATTTCGAACGACCGATACAACGCAATGAACATTTATATTTCGAACGTGCGTCCCCGCTTATTTTTTAAGTCCTAATCGCAAATGCGCGGCGCCGCAAATTTAAATACTTAATGCCGGCATACATTTGTATGGCGGAATTTTCATATTATTAATGCAGATTGTATATGAGATATTCTAACTAATATTTTACAATGTGGTTTGGCCCAACAAGGCATCTATGCACCAAGATTCAAGTCTCCAAGCCCAATATTTCGAGATTGAAATATGGCTTAGGCGCCCCCTGCTGGATCGATTACCATTACAACCTTTTCAACTCTTGCCATGACCAAATAATGCCTGCATGCCAAATTTCAGCTCAATCGGATGAAGTGTTTGGAACTTGGAGGAATACACACACACACACACACACACACAAACATACACATACAGTCACGCAACACACAGATAGACTTCAATCTGGAGAGTCTTAATCGTCTTAAGGAGGCTTCAAATGGATATTTCCGTCTTTATTTCAAAATAAAGTTTTTGCGCTTTCCCTACTCTTAAAAATACAAAATCTTCAAGGAAACCAGTAAGCGAGAATGAGCCCGAAAAAAAGATATCTTGAAACCATATGCCGTCGCAGGGTCTATCCTTCAATTGAGTTAGCGAGATTGTGATAGACAGAACTTAAACCCACATGTTAAAGTAAGATTCTTTTTATGGAAACAGGGTTTTGGTTGTGGGGCTTAATAACTGTGGGGCTTAACTTAACCTACATTTATGACATTAGGTCTTCGAATTTAGGTCCCCTTGTTTTTTTTTTCTATGGG
Source organism: Micropterix aruncella (assembly GCA_944548615.1). Lineage (NCBI taxonomy): Eukaryota > Metazoa > Arthropoda > Insecta > Lepidoptera > Micropterigidae > Micropterix > Micropterix aruncella. The sequence goes on along the minus strand of OX155955.1, from coordinate 14,538,302 downwards.
GTTTAAAAGGGAGGTTTTCAATAAATTATGTTAGAACTAGCAGAATTCAAACATGTTATTTTTGACATATGTACATTTTCGACTGTAAACAGTTTTTAAAATAAAATTGCGACACAACCATACTAAAAAGTTCAAAACTATGTAATAACGGTAAACACTTTTTTTTTATATTCTAATAACGTAGAACACTTTAAACAACTTGATAAGTTAATTTGTATTCGGTTACTCAAGCATGTAGAAAACAACGCAGGGTTTAAAAATGTACATTTTTTGACTTTGGCGTACTTCAAATGTATGTTCCTTTTTAAATATTGTCTATCTTTGAAATTTGAGCGATTGGCCTTTTTTTTATAGGAATAGGTGATTTCTCCAGAAATAAAATAGACTTTTAATAAATGTAATAATGCCATTTTCATTTCTCCAAAATCCGTCTCATTACCTCTATTAGTATTTTCTTTATCTGTAATAATTCAGGATTTCCCATACTTTCCGCTTTTAAAAACCAATCCTGCTTTTATAGATATATAATAAAAGAATATAATATAAACAAAGATCCACTTACTATTTCTAGTATCGCCGTGCGGAGAATACAGATGATTATAATGGAGATCCGTAATATGCCAGAAATAACCTGAAAATAAAGAAAATATCTTAAAGTATATAGTTTAATTGGGACTTTCAGAGTGAAAAAAAAACTATTTGGTAGAACGATAAAATACAGAGAACTCAAAAAAGGGTTTATACTGTTGCGGTCACAACAGTGCAATCAACAAACGCGCGAACCTCACAAGGAGCTGTCTTCTGCAACGGGGGAACCTGACATATCAGACTGTTATAACAGGCAACTCATGCTTAGTATTAAATGAAAGGTTTTTCTGATAAAAGGATTTTCAAAATAAAAAAATCCTCATAAATATATCGACATCTACATGGGTATAAGCACATAAACCAAAAATATTTTTTGCTTGGGCGTCCAAGGCAAATGATTGCGTGCGTCGGCGGCGGTCGGCGAAAGGCTATATAATGCGTCACTAGTGATGAGCCATCGTCGCGAGATACCTGCCGGTTCAATGGGCCCGGCTGACATTAAGCCCCGGGAGCTAATGGGCCCTTGCTGAGTCGGCCACGAAGACCCATTCTGTTCAGGGTTGGTCACATTCACGGGTCAACACCCATCCGGCGGCCTCCACGCATGAAGTGCGAGCCCGGACAGGACTCTGGCCTTAGGGCTAGTTTCCCCTAGGAGTCAACCATCTGGCGCTCCTGGACGGTCTGCGCACCGTGCGGCGTAAGCCAATCGATTGTGTACTCTGACTAACAGTCGGGGGAGTCTGGAAGCAGTACTGTTTCCTATAGAGCTGGGGTGGTTGCGGACCTTACGGCGACTGCTCTTGAAACGACCATCGGCTACCCGATCCTGGGTGAACAGGCGGGCAAAGGACGCAGTGGTCCGCGATAGATTCGGTTTACACCGTTTCACCGCTTCGTGCGGTGGAAGAGGACCGCGCAAGCGACCGTGAACTCGTAACCAGTCGAGAGACCGGAGTAATCTGGTCGCAATTGGAAGTAAGGGCGTGAGTGTAAGCCCGCTGAGTAACATGCCTGGTTATCTCGCGGATAAGGCGCTGGCCTCTTACGGGCTTGTGGCAGAGCTTGACGGTGGACTGTTTTGTTCAATTCTTCTGCGCTACTTTCACGGGAGATAGAACGACCAATCGTTAAGACTCTCTGAGGTGACGGGTTCGCCCGTTGTAGTTGACAATTTTATCTATTTGACATTAAGCCCCGCTAAAGTTCAAATGCCCAGTGGAAGACGTCACTGACCTCGAACAAGGCCCGTCGACTGACTTAAAGAATGCACAATTATCTTAAAGCATTGGGTGTTTATAGAGACAACACGCCTCAACTGGGCCTTAGCAGAGCTTCCGTGAATTGAATTTTGCTCTAAGGTACATTCTTTCAACCGATAACTTTACTCTCTATAAAACGTGCTTTTCAGCGTGATTTTTTTTCTAATAAGTATAATTACAATAGTCATTGAACTAATACTTTATTTCATTGAATTAATTAAACACGGGAGTCGTGTTTTTCATGTTACTTTCCCGGCAGGGAGAGTATTGTGAACGCGCAGAAATGTATTTTCGAGATGAAGACGGATATATACATTTTGAGCCCCCTCCCTCCCAACGAAACGATTAAGACAATTTCCAGACTGAAGTCTGTCTGTGAGTCTGTGTATCTGTGTGTATTTCTCTACGATACCGCCTAAACGCTTCAGCCGATTGAGCTGAAATTTGGCATTGGAAAAGATTGTGATTGAAATCGTTCCACCTTTTTTTAATTTGTTATAATTGTTTTTTCTTCGCCTAAAATTGCGGGCGGTTAGTGCCATCTGTTACCACGTACCTATGTCACTGCGCACTAATACTTACGAAACGCGGCTGCGGTTCGTTTCTTTGCTTGGACTCCAGCGTGCGCTTTCGAAGCCTTTTCACTGGATTTCCGCTCAGTATCGTTACACTACAACGCAAATGTTTCGATTTTGCTTGGAATACACTGACATGTTATTTATGGTTATAAAATCCAATGTTGTTTACTTTTCCAACATTCCTATGACTTTTACTGTGATTCTAGGAAGTCTTGCCGGGAAAGTGTTAGGGGTACACAATCGTTTTTTTTAAATTTACATATTAAGAGTGGAGATATATAATGGGCCAAATCTTGTTTTATTGTGGAAATCTGGTCCAAGCAGCAAGGTGCATGTGCTGTAAAACGGGCCATGAAAATTGTGTTTTGTCTCTTGGTCCTGTGAGGGACCACCCCGTCACTTGGGTCCAAATTGTGCGGTGTAAGGTGGTGGTTTCAACTTGCGGGTTGTCTCCGTATTAAAAGTCGATTTTGAGTATATCAGAAGGTGTTTATTGGAAGTTAGATATTGCCAGTTTGTAACGCTTCCCGAATAGGTTATGTTTTGACGCGAGGGTGTTGGTTGGTGCGCGACTGAAGTTACGAGGATGTATGGATAGGGATTGTACTTGTGCTCCTAGTATCTCGTACTGGGCACGGCTCAAGTCTGTGGGATTGCAGACTGATGCTTCTCGATAAGGAAAGGTTGCTGATTCATCGCTTTACGGGGTAGAATAATAGCTGAATTCTGACAGTGTATTTCACTGGAAATCAATGCATTTGTTGATTGAACGTGACGGTACTTAAGGGCCGTTACAGTCCATTATGTGTCTCCACTTTTCATATATAGTCGCCTTAGCTCATTTTTGACTTTTAATTCATTAGTCCTTTTCACCGTCATTATGTATATAGGTATGATTAAATATTCTATAGATAGAATTACCTATCCCTTGGCGAAACCCTGCGAAACAATTTGGATATCATACAGCAAGATCGACCCTATTCCGTGCACATAACGAGAAAATTGAATTGAAGACATAAAAGTCTGATATCAAAGTCGTTCAAATTACGGAGGGTAGATGCTAATAAAATATGGGCGTTTGCCCCGGGGTTGAGAAGCCAATGCGGGTTTTCATCGTTTAAAGCGAGTGAAATATTACTGCATTGTTTGACCAACCAATCGTGACTGTGAGGCAAGATATTTACGAATTTAATATCGAAATACGGCAATATTTTAACTTTACCGGCCAAACAACGGTAAGGGAAAGTATTTAAAAAGTTAAGACCATTTGCAGATTGAAATCTGTCTGTGAGTGTGTGTCTGTGTGCGTATTCCTCCACGATAGCGCCCAAACGCTTAATCCGATTGAGCTGATATTTTGGCATGCAGAAATCATTTCGTCATAGCAAGAGTTGAAAAGGTTGTTGTTGTAATCGGCTTACCAAGGGATCACACTAGTCTTATATAGTCCTTGAAATATTGGACTTAAAAAAATGCTCGGTAGGAAGATGCCTTGTGGTTGAAATCAGACCAGGGGGTGCGGTATTCCTACTTCAATTTTGAAATATTGAAATTAAGGACTTGAAATTTGTACTTAGCCGTTGCGCCGAAATCACATTTCTTATATAAGCGACACAAATATTTTAAAATTACGCCGTATTTAAGAGAATACTATATCATATTGGAAAAACTACCATTTCATTATCACGGAAATACTACAAATATACTACAGATGCGATCATATTAGGGCTATACTACACTTCATTATCAGGGGGAGGGGGGTATCAGGGGGGGGGGGGGGGGGGGTCGGGGATAAGGGTGCGTTAAGGGGTTTGGCGCGCGAAAGGAGGGGGGGGGGGGGGGTCGTCTGCTTGTCGGGAAAGTCTCCGAGTCATCCGATTTTTTAGATTCCCAGAATCTCAAAAGTCGAACATCCAGTGAAATAAAATTTGCTCAATAACAAGACTTTCCGTATTTATATACCTACTTCATGTAACACTGTATTTTTTTGTGAATGTAAATATACTGAATATCAGAAATTAGCAATTAACAATTTCGAAATCGGACAACGCGTTCTCGACTTATGTCATCTTAAGCATATCATTGTAACTCAATGAAGTACGATTTCAAAAAAATCTTGGTAATCGGTTTTCATTTTTAATTCGAAGAACTAATGAAAAGTTGGTTAAAATGGTGCCAAAATGTGATTTCGATGTGAGTCGACAATTTTATGGCAGCTCCCTGACCTAGTTTTTTGATAGCCCCCAAAATCTAATCAGCTATTGTTGAATAAGATAGACTGGCGAAATATTTTCAGATTCGGAAACTGCGTTCGGCAGAGAGACGGACAGATTTTTGTTTTTTAAGCTATTGCATAGCTTTTATCGCGGGCCTAAGGCCAGCGCGGCGACCGAATGAAGAAATTTCTTAACGAAAATTAATGATTTTTAACTGATAATTACGTCTAAACGAGTACTTCCTACGATTCGAAAAAAATATATATTAAACAAGAACATTTTCCTAATATTCTTAGCTTGGAATATTTTAGATTTTGTTTATATTACATAGTGTAATTAATTTGTGAAATTAGGTCTAACCGAACACAAAAACGACTACTACGCCATTTTAAAGATAATTTAATTATCTATCTTTTTATCTACGATTTTTTTCGAATATTCCAATTTTTTTTCGAATTTCTGTTATCATTTGATTCCGCAGCCGCAAATGATTCGGAATAATTTCAACGTTTTCCGATAGAGCGCAGTTATCTGATATAAGAAAAAATAAAATAAATAAAATAAATAAATAATTATAATTGCATAAGTTGTTAGAAATGCTGTGCAATAGCTTTACCGCGGCAGTCCCCGAGTGCCACACGTATTTTTTTTGTTTCTAAATGTTCTAAGACGTTTAGAAATCATTTTGAGCAGAATCTATTTTTTTTGTTAAATGCAACACGGTTGAGACAGACTTGCGTGCTTGTGTGAGTTATTATTTAATACCTTATTTATTTAATATCTTGTATTTAAACTAAGATTACTCAAGCAACAGATATCAAATTTAAAATTAAAATAAAGCGACTAATTGATTTATCCCAATTCCATGAAACCCAAGGCACTTCACACAGCTAACTACGCTTAGGTACGCTAACTACTCTACGCAGGGTAGATGTGCGTTTTACAACTTCCTTTAGATTGCGAGCTGATATATATATATATATTTAAAAAAAGATTTATCAATTAGATTTAGGGATCAGTAATAAAGTAATATTATATATAGTTTTAAAAATACACAATATATTTACTGTCTATTAAAGATTAAACAATTAGAAATTAGTTTATCAAATTGTTGACTGTGAGATATCGCTATGCCATTTGTACATAAATTGTCTTTTTCTATAAAACCAGTGTAATACTCATTAAGTAATATTTTTATGTCACAATAAAGTTACTGTATCTATTCTACTAATAATAGTAATAACAATTCATATTCATTTTACAGATTTAATAGTTTAAACAAATTAAACTACAATTATCAGTTCTTTCTCCGTTCCAGAACGCTCCAACTTCAATAACCATTTAATAATTATATTATTAAATTATATTATAGTTATGAAACTATCAATATTATCTTATATATTAGTTCCTCGTTAGTCGCGGTGGCGCAAGAAATTGTATATTTCCTAGAGTAGATAGGCTGTCTAGCCGATTGTGTAAAAGTATTTTTGCATGTTTTTCTCTAGAAGATTAAAGTGCGGAAGCCGCTCTTTATAACCTCTTAGTTTATTTTTAAGTTCACATTAGCTAGACAGTATGCGAGTGAATTCCCTTTGAACTCGTTCTATTCTATCGCTGCAATGCAGCATATAATATCCTTGTTCGTCTCTGGCACTCAAATAACCGGGGTCAAAGATATTTTTAAACAGAATAATATCGTTATTCGCGTCTGCAGCGATCATTCCACGTTCATCACATAAAAAATTCCCACCCGAGGAAATTTATTGATAAATTTTACGACTAAACTTCGTGTGGTCTGGATGCTCAAGTCGGCGGAGTCGAGTCGAACCACGAAAGTTGTAGACTGTTCAAAATAGTTACAAAAGAGACGTCGCTCTACGCGCCTGTCGAAAGTTTAAAATTCAAATTCAAATTTCGTTATTAATCTATAAAGGTACATTTATTTTAATTACACAGCCATCCTAACTAGGCCTCGCCTGTACTAAGGTAGATTTAATCTATATGCATTTAATGTAGTTTACTCATTATGAGCACAGTATACCAGAATATCGTTTAGTATACTGTGTTATGTCGTATCATGTGTTTATTGTATATTTAGTAAGCAATACATTAAATTACATATGTATTTCTTCATGGAGATTTTTTTTTTATATCTGCTTTATTCTAGCTCACCATCAGATGGCGCTGCAGCACGTCAACTTCTATACCGCTCAACCGATCGCCATGAAGATTGGTATACATAAGTATTTGAGTCCGAATATAACACGGGCAATGCCGGGTATTACCACTAATTATATATAGATTTGATAGATGTATTGTTTGAAGCTGTCAAACTCACAGAGATACGAAAATTTGTGCAGATTATTTGTATGTCGTTTAAAAGTATTTGATTAAATCGCCAAAATATATATTTCGAAGGAGAAAGTCGAAAATACGACTGGTGGCGTTAAGATGATCGTTTGTTCTGCGTTCGTTGTTTTACGCTGGGTTTGTATTTGTGTTTCTACATCTAAACAAACGACTGCCTCAACTAACTACATAGATAGTTTATTAAGTATATTGCAACACTTTCCGAAAATCACTGAAAGCTGACTGGTTTAAAGATTTTAAGCGGGGAAAATAGAGATGTTTACAGACGTTTTCTGCCGCTAGGGGGGATGTGATGATTGACCCCTAACATAATATGTAAAATGAGGGCGTGCTGGTTTCTACCAAAGCTTGTAAGCAGTACAAATGCTCGCTCGCAAGGTCCGTGACTCGCTTCAAACCATTCTGGGAACCTGTGGTCCAGGTTTGGTCAGTTTAATCTCGACGGTACACATTTGTGTTAACAAAAAAGACAAAAAGTTACAAAAAAGAATGATCAAATTCACTTTTTTTTTTAAATTTTGGTTATTTTGTATTAGAAATTTACTAACTTAAGATAGAACCATTTAGGCAGGGTTTTTTCGAGGCAGAAAAAAATATACCTTGTCTGTAAACCAAATAAAATATAGTTGAGCTTCTAAAAAAAACATTTTACTTAAATTTTTTGAGCTATAAAATAAGTATTTAATCTTAAAATTCGAATTGACATTGATCGTTCTTCCCAGTAACCCTTCAAAAAGTTTACGCAAATGTGGGAAAAATTGCAAGACCATAGGGAACTATGATAGATAAAACCGGCCCAGGACTTTACAGGAGGCCCGGAAAATTTTTACAAAAAAAAAACATAATTGAATGCGTATATAAAATTTTGTGTCTGTGCTGTTGACCGTTGAGGAGCCCCTCGTCGGAAGTCAACCCTGGGTGCAGCAGCCATGTCATAGTGAAACTTAGAACGCGCTATCATAACTGAATGCGTATACAATATTTCGTGTCTGTGCTATTGACCGTTAAGGAATCCCCTCGTCGGGAGCCAATCCTGGGTGTAGAATCAGGTCATGCTTACCATAAAGAATGCATTGTCATCGAAACTGGACCAACATGTACATTTTTTAACTTCATATGATAATATTTGAGGAGTTTTTTCGATTTCTCGCGGATCCCGTCATCAGAACAAGGTTTTGATTAAAATGGAACAAATCTAGAAGTATATCCTTTCAAATGAAAAATAATTATCCAAATCGGTTTATAAATAACGATGTTCTAGGTAACAACTTTTTAAAAAATGCAACTGAATTGATAACCTCCTCCCATTTTTTGAAGTCGGTTAAAAGGTCAAATTGACTTTGATCGTTCTCCGTAACCCTTTAAATAGTTAACGCAAATATGGGAAAATTGCAAGACCGTAAGAAACCGTGATCGATAACACCGGCCCGGGACTTCATAATCGAAAATATCGCGAATTTTCAACCTTCCAGATTGTACACACGAAAATATCCAAGCAATGACAAGCAATAGAAAGACTGATTTTGAAAAGTATTAATATGGCTTTGAATGAAAATTTATTGAATTCATAACGGCCACGAAAAAACTCATACCGGCCACTTTTAAGAGGCCGTGGCGGCCAAAAGCTACATGAAGCATAAATTTGTGGCCTGGTTGTGAGAACACGAAAAAGAATTTTAATACAATTATGCGGGATTTTAAAAACCCGGTCCTTAATCTATCATTTCGCCAAATCGGTAAATTATTTCTATATTAATTGTAAATTATCTTTATTCTGTTACTGTTTTCCAAAAAAATAAAAACGAGCAAGATTTGTCTTCAGTTTTTGTAAAACCTAAGGATGATTCTCAATTTTAAAAAATACTATTTACACCAGCGTATGGTCTATTTGCATAGTACCAAGACAGTTTTTGGAACTTCCATACAAAAAATATAAGAAAAAACTGTTTGAAATTACATAATTGCAATTACAATTATGCCGGATTTTAAAAACCCGGTCCTTAAGCTATCATTTCGCCAAAACGAAATTAGTAACTTATTTCCATATTGATTGTAAATTATCTTTATTCTGTTACTGTTTTCCAAAAAAATAAAAACGAGCGAGATTTGTCCTCAGATTTTGAAACACCTAGAGATGATTCTCAATATTAAAAAATACACTTTACACCAGTGTAGGGTTACACCTTACATTTGCATATTACCAGGACAGTTTTTGGAACTTCCATACAAAAAATGTTTTAAATTACGTAATTTCCAGAAATGTTAGGGCTAAACATTATTTTTTTTCTATTTATTAAAGATACTTTTGAGTGATATAAAAAACAACACAGTTATCTGAGGTTATTTTATTATTGTAATCTAATTTGTTACTTCATAAAATATTATTCATTTGATAATTTATTACATTATAATTGAAAAGCCAAATCGTCTATATTTGACGACGCGCGAAGCCGAAATCGTCATTTGTAATCGACCACTGCCAACGGTGGGACGTATTTTCTTGTCGCCGCGGTATACCTATACATCTTTATGTATATATCGAAAGTGCGCGGGCGCGTGGCATTGCAAAAATAACTAAATTTTTTGTCGCGTCAAATCGGAAAGGATCCTTAAAGTGACCAGTGTGGGAAAGCTGCAATGACATAAGTAAGAACCTAATAATGGATTGACTCGATCGAAGTATCTTCTAATGTAAACTGAACTCAATGCAATGGAATCCAGTAATAGAAATAAAATATTCATTTACTGTAAAGCGCAGTGGGAGCGGCGCCGAAGGTTTTCCGCGAGGGTCTGATGGATTGCCCATCGGTGAAAAACAGTTAAATTTATCAGCGAATAGCGAAGTGACGTCATAGCGCAGAATGGAATCGGGTGAGCCATAAAAACAGATTGCGAAACGAGGGACGGAAAAGCGCATACCGGAAAAGCAGCGAAGACGCAGTAAAGGGAGCGTTGACTGGTACAAATAGTACGGGAGCCCAATGTTTTGCATTGACGAAAAAGACATTTTCCATGCTGTACCATTGATTAGGATTTGGGAGTTGATGGGCCCTTGCTGAGTTGGCCTCGAAGACCCATTCTGTTCAGGGTTGATCACACTCACGGTTCAACACCTATCCGACGGCCTCCACGCATGAAGTGCGAGCATGGGTAGGACTCTGGCCTTATGGTTAGTTTCTCCTGGGAATCAACCTCCTGGCGCTCCTGGACGGTCTGCGCACCGTGCAGCGTAAGCCTGACTAACAGTCGGAGAGTCTGGAAGCAGTACTGTTTCCTATAGAGCGGGGGTGGTTGCGGACCTTACAGCGACTGCTCTTGAAACGACCATCGGCTACCCGATCCTGGGTGAACAGCCGGGAAAAGGACGCTGTGGTCCGCGATAGATTCAGTAAACACCGTTTCACCGCTTCGCAAGGGAGAGGACCGCGCAAGCGACCTCGAACTCGTAACCAATCGAGAGACCGGAGTAATCTGGTTACAATTGGACGTAAGGGCGTGAGAGTAGTCCCGCCGGGTAACACTCCTGGCTATCTCGCGGTTAAGGCGTTGGCCTCTTACGGGCTTGTGGCGTAGCTAGACGATGGACTGTTTTGTCCTCAAGTCTTCTGCGCTCACTCCAGGGAGATAGAACGACTAATCGTTAAAACTTCCTGAGGCGACGGGCTCGCCCGCTGTAGTCGACAACCTGAATTGTACAATTGATTATGCAGCATATTAGATTGCTTAACGTCGTACTACGATTTCGCATCTTGGATTTTATTACGGAAAGCAACGTGTAGATGACACTCATAGTTCCAAACATCCTATAATCTTTTCTTACGTTCAATATGGCTGTGATATGACAGCATGGCGGCGAGTTATAGCTGGCGCTCGCCTAAACGGTATCCTACCCCGAAATAAAGTATTAATTTTTTAAAAAACAATACATTAAATCATAGATCCTAATATTTAAAAATTATTTACATAAATATGACAATTTATAAATTGGTGTACTGGTTTCAATACGTAATAATAGATTAATAAATTGTCATTGTATCTCTCCGTGTTATTTCTGTGACGTAATCAGCACCTATATAAATGCGATAGATGACCTAACAATTGAATATTATTATTATAATCATTGGTTACATTATTGGATTCTTATATTTAATCAGTTTCTTATAAAAAAACGTTTATCATGAATTTGGTATAAATGGCTAATTAAATTGCTATTAGTTTCGCTAGAAAATGCTATCAGCAGCACCTGCACATCGCCGACGCAGAGGTGTTTCCAAAACATGTTATACGTTGAGCAATCTAATACCATTTTATAATTAATAGCTCTACCTAGTTTATATATTGTGAAGGAGAACTAGAGACCCTAAACCTGACGTCGCATAATTAAAATAAAAAGTCTTGTTAACAACATATATCGATATATGGCAACATATATCAATAAAGTAAATATATTAAAAATAATAAAAAAGCATGACTCTTGTTACAGGAAGTGAACTATTGTATTTATAATTATTTGTATTACGGTTTTTTGTGAAATACGTGGGTAGGTCAATGAGACTCCGGTCCCACCCTCTTCGGATGCTTAAAACAAGTTCTTACTTGTTCTATCGGATGCCGCAACATCTGCCGTTATTTTATAGCGCCTCATTCATTTTCAGTAGTTTTGTTTCAACGTTGATTCGAAGCAGACGTGTCGACAAGTTTTGGAAAATGCTTAAAATCAAATATCGCGCTGTGATTAATAAAAAATCACTAAAGGAGGTTTTTCTCCGGCGCAAATAAAAACATCGTTTGGATGAGGTATAAGGGGGTCTCCTCTCCTCCCCTGTAAAGGAATGGGCAAAGATATTCAAACTGGGCCGAGAAACACTGGAATACGATCCTCGCTCCAGTCGGCCTGTAGAAGCCGTCACTCCAGAAATGATTTAACTTGTAAAACTTGAACTGCTTAAAACCGCATTATTTGATATGCATTACTGTGCAGTTCTACTGCACTGTTTGCAAGGTGTCATTAAGCAAAAATGACGAGGAAAGCTGGCTGGAGACGTTCAGCTACTTCACGATAATTCGCATGTGCACACAGCACTTATCGCCAAGATTGCTGTGAAGGAATGTGGGTTCTCATAAATCTCTCGCCTACCCTATAGCCCAGATCTAGCCGCCATTGATTAATCTAGCCTCCAGCGACAATAGACTACTTTCTGTAACGGCAGTCATGTTTTCATTTTTTTGTATATATTTACTTGTTCTTCATTGTGATTCGGATGTCCGTTTGCGTAGAATAAGCAACAATGAGCTCCTGAGCTAAAATAATAGGGTGGTAGGGAGAAAGAAGTGGCAAAGTGGTGGCGAACGTAACGAGTACGAGGGCGCTCAGAGGGGCATCAAAGTCATAGCCAATAAATTGGGAACATTGCTTTTACGACTAATTAAATACTTTTTTAATGGCGGCCCTTCATTTTTTTTCTGATTGGAATTGGATAAAACGGCACCATTTGCCGCCACAAACTACGGACGGAGGATGTAATTATATTTTTATTGTCAGTGATTTTTATTGTCAGTGATTATTTTAGGGCTTCAGACAGAGGCGACGTCGCGCGGGCATCAGGCACGGACGTGGCGCGGACGTGGCGTGGACATGGCGCGTGGTGGTAACGTACGACGCGTCTTTTTGGCGACCGCGCCACGTCGCTTAGCGGTCGCAAGCGACACACCGAAGCGGGGAGTGGCGTCGGACCTCGAAAGAAAGTGCATGACGATATTAAATACAATATTGATTTTTGTAAGTTAGTCGAGGAACATCTATCATTATATGACTTCATTTGCAATATATGACCTAAAATATATAGATAGCGATTAATGAATAAGAATGCGCCCATTTCGGACGGTTTCGCTATGACTGAGCGACTGAATGCCTTTTCCGTATACTTTAGTAACGTCGCGTCCGCGCCACGTCGGCGCCACGTCCTCGGCCGACGCGACGCCCGCGCTACGTCTCTTCTGCCTGAACCGCATGTTACGGGCATCGGTGTAGTTAGACAGTTCGCGTCTTTCACATTCACGAAATAACGACCCGATGTCGTTATAACTTCCTGGAGTGACGGCTTCGCCCGTTGCTATTGTTTTACCTATGTAGTCCAAATTGGGTACATCCGGTTTGAGTAAAAATTGTCAATTAAATAAATAATAAATCAAGACTATTACTCCTTTATTAAATTCAGTATTATATTGTTATTCTCTCTTTTATATATTTTCAATATGCTCGATGTATATGCTCGTATATTTTTGCGTGTGCAGCCATGGAATAGTTAAAAATTGGCATTATTATTAAATTTGAAGTCCGGGTCGTTGTTTTACAATCCATTGCAGCTTCTTGCATTGTGACACCACAGTTAAAGCAAGTCTAACGATCAAGAACTTCAAAAAATGATGAAGAAGCTCTAGATTAAGCAACCTGGCCTGGTCAATCGCTGTTTTAGAGCCGTTCCAATAAGGCGGTAACTACAAATGAATACTTTTCGACTCCCACCGTACACGCCAGACTGCTCCAACAGACTTCCAGTTTTTGGCATTTGGATAACTTTTTTCAGGGGAAATAAATCAACTACGTAAAGGCAATAAAAATGCGTTTAACGTTTTTATTGATTTCTATCCACGAAAGTTTTACAGCAGTTGCTGGGTCAGAGGCAATAACCAACTTCCAAATAGCAAAACTATAAACTAACAAAGTTCCAGCATTTGCAATGATGAAACTGAAAATGCCAAACTAATTGTAGTACTCGCTTAAATATGAATGCTACGCCTCTATTACGTCGGAAAGACACTTATAGTACATATATTGATGACAGACACTACACAATTCTACGCAATATGGCGGTAATGCCATTGCACTGTATCTTAGCAAATTCTCACATCACAACGCTATTTTTAATGGTGTCACTGTAAGATGAACAATATGAGTCGTTTGCCAGTGGTCCAGAAATAAGGGTGTATTATGCGTGCAATACGATAAAAAATTTGTTTGCAGCGTAGTAGGTTTCCGCGTTTCGCGTAGAAGACCAAATAGCGACTGGCAATCGGCTTAGTCGTAACAACGAAAAAGTTACGATTTCTAAGTTTATTTTTCTTAGTCCACGAGTTATTAGGCGTCGAGCTCGTCTATTTAAAGCGTAATGTCGATCGATTGAACCCGAACAGTATAATTATTTTAGGAGCGTTGCTAGAAGTATTCCTAGATAGTCATCTTAGTTGGATGGTTGGTTCACTGAATGTGGAGGACTGGTATTGGAGGTATAATTTTTTAGTTTTCATGGTGACACGGTATTATAGTACTGGTAGTAAATTTATGGTCAAATCTCAGCGTACTGGATGCCTGGTAATATCGAGTTATCGCAATAGTTCTACACACCGCTTTTACGGTTTTGAAGGTAATACGACGGGCGTAAAATTGAGCGTTGATCTTCATCTTGTAAAACTTGAACTGCTTAATATCACTTTTCAATGCGTGCCTTTTTCGCTGCTTTTTCTTCCGTGTTTCGAAATGACATCCGTGAAAAATTACAAATGAAATAACTTGTTCTTCATTACCAATCAGGTAAATCGTGCGCAAAGCGTAAATGCGCGTGTTTAGGCATGATAATCTATCTTTGGAGTGCGATCTCGAGTGCTATTTACTATTTATGTAAGTTGTGTAAGTCTTCTTTCTTGCTGATAATATTTTGTTTTTTAAATGCCGCTGAACATACCGCTAAATTTCGTTATCATGTGCGTCTTTTTTCCGATCGCTCTTTATTACTGTCGTGCGCGCCTCCATATACATATAATAAGTGTATGCCATCGCACGCCGGCCGCCAGTGGATACCGTACCACGGCGCGGAACCCACGCTTGACGTCGTCGTATATTCCTCTCGTTTCAACTCTCTCCCTGTGCCCTATGGAATCCTGGAGAGTATGACAGATGGTATTGCAGGCCGTTCTGATATGCTTCGATGCGAATCTCGCCCCTGCCGCCGTTGATCTTCGCTTTGGCTGCTGAGTGTATCGCGCTGACTCGCTATTTCGTAGAGCGCTGTCTCGCTCGTCTGTGCCTTTGCGATTTCGGGGCGACGTTTGCGTCTTGTTCGGCAGAACCGAAACCGGAAGCGTTCAGTGGAGGTGGCATCAAGTATTGCGGCAGTGCTGGCCTCGTGTGTGTATGGAGGCTACTTCTATTAAGCTGTTTGCATATGTTTTTTGTATTATAATAAACCGTAATTTTATATTTCCATCACCTTAATACCAATTGAATGCTTAATTAGGTATATTAATAATTTAACCAACTCCGTAGCTAATAATCATCCAACCCAATTATGATAAGTAGAAACTAAGAAGGCTTAACAGAATATTACGCGCGCTGACAGCTTATACGGTACCTTTATCTTTGAGGTGGGTCCGCCTTCAGCAATGGCTGAACCCAGAATATGACATTCACGATTGCCTGCCAGTTATATTAGGCATGGAGAAGGCGGCGCCGGCCACAAACATGGGTGCAAATGTACTGGGGCCCGCGGTCGTCATAATTGCCCACTTTGTGGCATTTCCTCATATGGGGAATTTCACCCGTATTCACATAGCGGTACGAACGTTTTAATTAATTTTGTTTCTCGGCATAATCGGGAGGGTAATTTGTCACATCTGGTCCCGTTTTTGCGTGTACCTTTTAATAAATTGCCCTATGACGAAATGTGGTTAAATAAAAATATATACAACCAAATTCGCCAGGAATACTTTGTCAAGGGGAGGGTTGATGGGGAGGGGGCGGGGGGGATACACGCAGAGACTCGAAAACAACACATCACATAACCAAAATAACTGAAATCATTACGTAGATTTAAACTACAAATGCTATACGAATAGCTAGGTACCTACAGATCTGGTTTAACCTCCCAAGTTCCAGACACCTTTTTTATATATTTTTTAAAACTTTCAGTGCACTCAATAATAATAACTTATTATGAGAAAAAAATATAAAAAAAAATGCACTAGAAAATCTGGTTTTTCATATTTCGGTGTTGCCATTGTAAACGCGGATTTCAGAATTATTTTTTCTTACGTACCTACTTCAAATGTATAGTAAAAATGTACCGAGAAGGTTAAGTTTATTTACTTATTTAGTAGTATTTTTATATAGAAACTTACAGTGTATAAAGTGTAACATACTTAATACTGACATGGTAGAATTAAGTGTTACACATATTGCAACGAAACCGCTCTAATATTGAAGTTTATTTTATGCAAATTTATACTATATTGATATTAATTAGTCAAAACAGCGTTTCGGTGGCCAATAAGAGATGTCTACCTATTATTAAGGGATAATGTAGCTACAAGGAGCATAGGGCGCCAGGCCACCAAGCGCTGGGCGGTTCGTTGGTTGTGCAAGCAGATCCTGTACCGGAAACAGGCTTCTGCGCGGCGAATTTTACGGGAATACAGGGTAACCGCTTGAGAGGCTGGCTGCTCATTCAAGTAAGTTTATCGGAGACGGGTCGTGGGAAAACTCTCAGAGCGCGCGAATCTGCGCGTTATTTAAAAGTGCGGTGTCCTGCGTGAAGTGAGACTCGCCTTGATGAGGCGTCCGGTATAGGGAAAGGAAAGAGTCTAAAATCTGGTGAAATTCTGCGTTCTATATATCGAGATGCAACTATATTTTTTTTACTTTATTTTTTGGATCGTAAACTATTTCTGCGCGCGGACGGCGATGACCAAACAACATCGGCGGGACCGTGACCAGCGCCCTCTCTACGGATGGTCCGGCTACTACGGTGTACTATGCTCCGCTCCACGACCAACAGATGGCGCTTTGCGGGGACGACGTCGGCCAAAAAGAATGATTAATCGATGTTATTAAAAAGATAAAATACGGAATTCTATGGAACGGGAATATACCTCACGGGGAGTTAAGAAAATTAAATAAAATTCGGGATATTAAATAAATGAGAAAATCAATAATTATACATTAAATAAAGGATAGGTAACGGGAGTATCGGGTGAGAATATAAAGGGAGCCGATGGCGGGAAATTACTGATTAGAGGAATATATTTGTATTGGGAATGGGTGAGGAATATGCCACAGATGGAAACGGCAAATTATAACTGACAAACTAGTTAAGGAAGGAAGATAGAATATATTTAGGTACGGTAATTAGAGGGATAAGGTATATGAACGGAATAGGATAATTAAATATATATTTCCTTTTTTTTCTTTACTTTGTGTGGCCCCTTCTTACCCCTTTCCCCTTCATAGAAATTAATGAAATTATACTCAACGTTAAAGTGGTTTAAAAAATATGCGCTTTATTCTTTTTACGACATATGAAAGGTAAATTCAAGGAAAGTATTGAAAACGAATATTCATAATTATATTTTACAGTCTTATTTTACGAAAGAGGAAAACGTAAATCGAGCCAAAAATATTTAAAACAATGTTTAGAATTTGTATTTTACGGTTTTATTTTACAACAGAGGAAAGCGTGAATCAAGATAAGAAAGAATATTTAAGATGGTATTTAAAATTATATTACGCAGTTTATTTTACGAACGAAGACATGTAAATCAATATGGAAACTTTTTTTAAAACAATATTTAAAAGAATTATATTTTACCGTTTCCTTTATGGAAAAGGGGAACGTAAATCGAGATAAAAAAAATGTATAAAACAATATTTAAAATTATATTTTACAGTTTCATATTGCGAAAGAGGAAATGTAGATCAAGATGAAAATGTTTAAAACGATATTTAAAATTATATTTTACAATTTCATATTGCGAAAGAGGAAATGTAGATCAAGATGAAAATGTTTAAAACGATATTTAAAATTATATTTTACAATTTATTTTACGACCTTTCACCCCAGCGGGTTATGACCATTATTACTAATCTCGCGCTTTTATGGCGAATATTAGTATTACTATTTATGGTACAGAATGGGTCTTGATTTCTTGTTTTTTTTAGAAGTTACGATTGCCTAATACTGTTATCACACCGTACCTATCGCACCAACCTTACCGGAACTCGTGAGAATTTTTTAGAAGTTTCATTTGGGTAAGATATAAGAATTTTAGGGATACCTACTTCAGCGTATTAGGAAATCACACCATTGTAATAAATAAGGTACTTATTAATTAATTTTTTTTTTTATATGCGAGGTAGGTCACGTTCCTTCCGAAAGACCCCTAGCCAAATTCCGTCTACCTTATGTCCGGTTCGTATAGCCGGTTTTATATATGTAATTTAATTATTTTTTAAATAGAGAACGGAGAAAGTGAAAGAACCAATAACAGAAAATATGTAAAAAAATGTGTGGGCCCCAACCGGGTTGTGTCGCGCTACCTCTCTTGAATAATGAAAAAAAATATATTGACTATTTTTTCTAGATAATTAAATACTTATATGGCCCTACGGCCTGCCAAAATTACAAAACGAATACCCCAGTATTCCGATCTAAATAACGAGGTCTAATTATATAAAGACAATGAACATGATGTATGCTATGAGAATAATTCCCCAAAAAAAAACTAAAGAGAAAGAAATGAAATCCTATAAATTAACCAACTAAAGAAGAAGAACCAACATAAAAAAAACCAGTCCCCGAACCGAACGGTGCGTTTCTGTAATGACGGAAAAAACACCTTATAGTTTCTGGAGACATGAGCTAAGTATCCTCTATATATAATCAAATTCCTACCTTGGAAATCTGAGCACTGAATTTAACACATTTAAAATTCTTTTTTAATTCGCAACAACTAGAGTGATTCGAAGTAGGGTTTTCTTCTATCTGAGTGGCGGCCCGAGGCGTGCCCGCCCCAGACCGCCCTCAACCCAAAAGTAATGACCGGCACGTATGTTTCTTGTCCGGCTCGCAACTATCGGATACGATTTCTACCTACCTATTGGCCTTCTAGAATGTTCCAAAATGAATTAGTGCGTAGAGCGCGTCTGAATTTATTTATAGAGAGCGTTTGGCACTCATTGTTTGATTTTAATTATTTTAACTTTTATTTATTTATGTTTAATATTATCTATTACTTATGAGAGGAAAGGACACATCGTAGATGGTTGCAACACAGGGTGTTGCAATGCCGGCTTGGTGAGAACCCATGCTAACCCTGAAGCTACAGTGCTACGCAGGGCGCTACGCCGCCCTCGATCATATATCGCGACTCCTAGTACGGAGCTAACACGTTTTACTAATTTAATAGATTTGAGAAGTAAAATAATGAATGGGTTGTTGTATTCCGGTAAGTTTGGTTGACACTAACATATGTGGCGGCTGGTACGAGTGCGATTTACAACATTAATAAAATGAAGACGTAGACGCCGACGGTTGCGAAGTTGCGCGGAGGTGAAGATGTGCGGTGAGGCGTTGGCCGAGGTCCATCAGCTGGGATGTTCAGTCTTGTAACATGATAACAAAGAAAAGTCTGATATTAGTGGGATGTCCGACTGGGATGTGCGGAATCCTGCAATTGATTAAGCCTGCTATTGCGGCTTGTAGATCCTGTATGGAATTTCTAATTTGACTGGAATTAATGCACAATTCCTCGTACACTAGTGTTTCTGGAAAAATGCACTTTACACAAATTTATTGTCTTTCTTGACACTCAAAACAAAATATAGTTGTAGTCCATTGCTAGTATACTATATATATGAAGGTGCGATACTCGTGTTCCATGATGTCGTGTCCGTGTGTGGACGCGAAACGCTGCAGTGACCGTGTAGGTGTAGACACCTGGCTACGCCGGCCCTGTGCGTAGACTGCTACGACCGCGCGATCTAGCCTTGGTGGCGATCTGCGCGATCGCCCGCGCGCAGCTGTCCTCAGCCTGCGCGGTTTCTCGCCGAAATAGCTGACGGAGAGTCGTGCCCCTGCGCGAATGCGAACGCTACAGCGACCGGGCGGGTGTAGTCGCCCAACTGTGCCGGTCCTGTGCGTAGGCTGCTACGATCGCGCGATCTAGCCCTATCGGGCGATCTGCGCGACCGCCCCGCGCGGCTGCCTTCGGCCTGCGCGGGTTCTTTCCGTACAGCTGACGGAGTCCGTAGGATGCTCCGCAGTGGTTGTGGTGAAGTGAGTTCAAATGTCGACTGGAAGCTGCTCGAAAACTGGACCTCGGGACGCTCCTCCTCCTCTTCTTTCTTCTGTCTTCTTCCGCCGGGGACTGGTTTTTGGGGTTTGGTTATTACTATTACTAGGGTGTGCTCATCTACTTATAAAGAATATATTTTTTTTTTACGTCTTTGCCGACTGAACTATATCTTATATAACCCGATTATTACTATTTCCTATACTATGTACGTAGCGCGATCGCAATCAGGTTGGGTGTTCACGGCTTATGGACCGGTTTATTTTTTCTTCAAAACAGGGACAAATATAAATAAATGAATCACAATGAAAATATATCGAATAAATTCCTGATATTTGAATTTAAAATAGTTGTTTTGAGTTTGGAGTCTCCGAATGGTGCGTGACCACCTTTGTTCGTTACAAGCAGAGGAATAAAGGTAATTTTTTATATGGGAAAATATGATAAGGATTTGAGATTTGTCACTATTTTTGAGTGTACAGAATCTGTTTTTGTTTGATCTTTATTTTGGTTTAGCCGAGCTTTTAGTGTCAAGGCCACCGTTTAAAGTCAATGTGTACCATTGTATAATCATTACTTGCTTGTACCCCAGTAAGGTGAAACGATTCACATCAGTGTCGAGAGACTAGCATGTAATTTTGGATTTTAATCCTGTGTGACCGAGTCAATACGATATAAACATGGTCGCTTTATTATGCGATTAATCAAACTAAAATAAATGATCTATTTGTTTATAACAAAGATAGAAAATAGTGTAGGTGTAATATTTCGATTTTCCATCAAACGGGTTTTCCTAACGCAGTCTTTCCATACTCCTTTCGTTCATCTCATACAAGACTTTCCTTTCATTTCTCCTTTCATACTTCACCTGATTGTGTCAAACTTATTTCTTACCCTATATTTAGTTTGAGTTTTAATTATGATTTTGGAGTTGAACTTGGTTTTCAATGTATGTTTATATTGTGGTGAGTCGAGGTGATTTAATACAGAGGTACTGGGATTTGTGGAATATATATTTATAAGTTTGAGATATGTACATATGTTTTAATAGATTTTCTCACGACCAATGTTTGTGGAATTATATAAAAAATAAATAATGGTAAATATACAATTAGACTACGTCGTGATCATTTTGCGTTTCGCTAGGCGCGTCCTGACACGTTCATCTGGTAGAAGCACTCTTTGAGTGACATTCCATATTCGTAAATACATAATAATAAAAAATAAGAAAACTCCTTCTTCCTCTTGTTCTCTCCGGTTTTAACCTCGGATTGTGGAGCAAGTTTGCACATTGTGCGCTCAAAATATTTTATATTAAAAAATTGTTCGTTCATGAACGTAAAAAAATAGTAAAAATTAAAATTGCATGGTTTACCCAAATCGATTTGTACCTAGCCTGGTTTTAACCTCAGGAGTCGGCGTTTTATCTTATAAGGGATTCCATATGCTTTGTAAAGAATAATAAATATTGCACTTTTTAGTCACCGTTTAGGGTGGTTGTATGGTGTTGCTAACCCGTAATTTTAATATGTTATAGAAACAAATCGTTCTTTAACTACCATGTCATATTTTGGTCGTGAGTATAATATTGTTATTTTATTTTTTGAGAAAATATATTTGTTAATTTTTTATGTTCTCTGCTTGACGAAACACAATTATTCTTCAGATTGTTCTCGCCAAAGCTGGTTATTTTTGCCGGCTTTGGTGAGAAAAAAAAAAATTTAAAAAAAAAGTTTTGTGCTTGTATTTTGAGTTTTAAACATATTTAAATATGTCTTTTTTTTATGTGGCGTGTATGTGTTTGTGTAAGTGTGTTGCTGTGTTAATAAAGTGTTTAATCATTTATTATATATTGTCAAACATGTTTTTCCTTTCTTTTACCGGTCCACGGAGCTCAGATCGAGACCCACCCCAAGAGTATTTTAGTACTTAGCGACTTTCGGAATAAACGATATTATTTTCCCTTGCGTAACTGTTTTCCTAGGAGATAGTATGAATTTAGTTTTTAGACATTGTCATTAGCCTTTAAATAAATGTCTGACGTGAAAAATTCCTTTGTTTTTACCTGTTTCGTCCTCTAGTTCGTACGCGGTTCGCGATTTGCGCGCTACAACCTTGCATTTTATGTATCTAGGTGCAAGTTTGCTTGAAAAGAAATCTATTTTCCTAGATAGAGTGTGATTTTTTGCCCACACAGTATCTCCAGGAGCTAAACGCAGATCTTTCCGCCTTAAATTGTACCTGTTCGCGTTGTTTTTAAATGACTCAAGTAATTTTTCTTGGACAATGTCATATGTGTCAGCCAGGCTTTTTAGACCTTCGGCGAATTTTTCCCTGCCTTCTATGTCTAATTCATTTTCATTTTCCGGAATGAAGCTTTTTATGTTATGGTACCGGCCATCAATAATCATCTCTCTCCCAAACATGAGGTAAGATGGAGAAAAGCCTGTAGTTAGGTTAACGTGCGAATTAATGGCGTTTTGGATTTTCCCCAGAAACTCTACCCATTTTCTCTGGTCTTTTCCTACCAAAATTGCGAGAGATGTCTCTATGGTCTGGTTATACCTTTCTACAACATTCGATTGGGGAGCATAATTGCATCCGAAAAACAAACGAGGGATTTTGTATTTTTCGGCGAACGATTTGAATTTGTGCGACTTCAAGTAGCTGGCGTTGTCTAGTATGATAACGGCCGGTGTGCCGAACTGTAGGAAAATGCTGTTTTCGAGGTGTTTCGTTATACTTTCTGATGTTGCTTTTTTCAGAGGGAATAACCAACAATACTTAGAGAATATGTCTACCACGGATAGAATATAGGTATTTCCTCCAGTAGAACGAGGCAACGGTCCCACAAGGTCAATGCTGATAGTGTGCATTGGTCTGCTCACCGCCTTGGGTGTTATCATAAGTCCATGGGGTGGCGTGGTTTTGATTTTATGTGCCATACATATATCACAGTTTTTGATATAGGTTTTCACCTGACGAGACATTCTTGGCCAAAAGTATTGCGATTGTAATTTTTTTAGCGTTTTAAAAGTACCGAAATGCGATGCAAATTCGCCGCCGTGAGTTTCTTTTATGGCGGTTTCCTGCTCATTTTCTTTTAATACTAATTTCCACGGGCTTAGCAAGTCCTCTCCTTTTTTAGTCGCTACGTATTTGTATAATTTCCCATTTTCCAACCTGTAGTCGGGGATTGACGTCGGATTTTTTTCAAGATTTTTTATTATTTTGTCATACCAATTTTCTTCTTCCTGAGTGGATATCACATCACATAGGATCCTGGATAACGCGTCTGCCACCACGTTTAGTGTTCCCTTTCGATGAATAATCTCCATGTCATATTGAGATAAAATGGTAGACCATCTTGCTAAACGCCCAGAGGGATTGTCTATACTCGTGAGCCATCTTAAGGATGAATGGTCGCTTATCACTTTGAAGTGAGCCCCATCTATGTACTCTTTATAGTGCTGAACAGCCTTCAAAACTGCCATCAGCTCTTTTTCTGTAACACTGTAGTTGCGTTCTGTTGCAGATAGAGTTTTTGAAAAATACGAGATTGGATGGTCAAATTGGTCTTCCTCGGAAAATTGTGTTAAAGCCGCGCCAATTGCCTTGTCGCTAGCGTCGCATGCAATGGTGAACTCTTTGGAAAAATCTGGGCATACGAGAACTGGGGCTGTTGTCAGTGCGTTTTTAAGTTCGACGAACGCAGCCTCAGCTTCCTCGTTCCATTCGAATTTTATTTTTGAGTCGCGTTTCCCACCTGTTAATTTGCATAGCGGTTCGGCTATTTTCGCGTAGTTTTTTACGAATTTTCTATAGTAACCGGATAGACCGAGGAAACTTCTTACCTCTTTAATTTTTGTTGGACGTGGAAAATTGTTGACACAACTGATTTTTTCCGGATCTGTTCTTAAACCTTGGCGGTCTACTACGTAACCTAAATATTTGAGTTCCGAACGACCGAACTCGCATTTTTTTAAATTTACTGTAAGCCCTGCTTCTTTTAAACTTAGCCTGACGCGTTTTAAAGTTTCAACATGTTCCCTGAAATTGGGTGATGCTACAATCAAATCATCTGCATAGGCGAATACGTGATTATCGTATTCAGGCCCAAAGATTAGATCCATCAAAGCTTGTAAGTCTGCAGCTGCGTTGCACAAGCCGAAAGCTAAGCGTTTATAGGCGTATAACCCTTTGCCCGGCACCGCGAAAGCTGTTTTGCAGATGGATGATTTTTCCATAGGAATTTGCCAATATGCTTTTGATAAATCTATGGACGATAAGTACTTAGCATTCCCTAGTCTGTCTAGGATTGTCTTCGAGGATACCATAGGATACCTATTTTTCCGAGTGACGGAGTTTAATTTCCTCGAATCGAGGCAAACGCGTGGCGTCCCGTCTTTTTTTGTGACTACCACTACAGGTGAGCACCACGGAGATCTTATGGGTGTTATTACTCCCATTTTTAGCATCTCGTCAATTTCCTCCTTGACTAATTTTTCTTTAGCGTGAGAAAGTGGATACGGGCGCTGTCGAATTGGATCCCCTGACGTTATTATTTTGTGCTCGATTAGATGAGTTTTTCCTAGACCATTTTTTTCAAATGAGATGTCTTCAAATGAACAAATAACTTTTTGTAACTCGTCCCGTTGTTCGGGAAGTAAATTTTGCCAGTCTATTATGTGTTTTACGCGGCTTTCATTTATTTGAGACAGTTGGATATTGTATTTATAATCGACAGAAATTTTCACATCGAAAGTTTGCAGAAAATCTATACCTAAAATGAACTCTTTTGTTATTGTAGGACATACTAGAAAGTTGACATTTTTTGTTATGGATTTGTATCGAACAGGAAGTGTTACAATACCTAATACCTGTTGATCTTTTCCGTCCGCCGTAGATAACTGAGTTTCTGTTTTTCTTAATTTTGTGTCATCTTTACATATTTTTTTATGGGTATTTAAACCTATTATGCAAATTGAACATCCTGTATCGACTAAACCTTGGTATTCCGCGTCCCAAATTTTGAATTTTGCATAAGGCCTTGTATCTAGCTGGTCGCTTAGGGCGGTGACTATGTGTTTCTCCACTTTACCAGTTACACCCTTGAACTGTGAAAGTGGTTCGGAGCGTTTTTTGGCTGATTTGTATTCTGCCGGTTTTGTGAACGATTACAATTGTTGCAATTTGAGGTTGAGACGTTTGGTGTTTTGCACTTGAAACATATTAACATAGGATAAGTCCTGCATTGCCTAAAGTTGTGCCCAATTTTGTCGCATTTTAGACATGACTGATTTGCCCACGGGTTTCTTTGACGAAAATTTTCGTCGGTTTTTCCGTATTGTCCGTTTGTTTGTACGTGCGGACGCGCGTGTTGAGCTCTATTGATTGACGATATGTGCGCGTTTTGATGGTGTTCCCGCTCCATCGCATTTTCACCGTAGAAATTTCCTTCGGCGATATGGTGTCCCGGATATGCATTTTCCAGAGCTGCAACCTGAGGAATCTTCGTTGGCCTTGAATGTGAGCTGTTTCGCTGCGAAGTCGCGCTTGTAGTCTGCGATGACGCTGGCAGCATGTATTGCTCAAAGTTTTTCACATCAAGTAAGTGCCCAATATCCGTTAGCCTTACTGTACCTAGCAACGTATGATAAATGGGTAAAACGTTCATTTTTGCTACTTCTAAGATGACTCTGTCTGATAGTCTTGAAGTTAGCCTGGAGTTTAGACAGTCTAACCTCGTAATGAAGTCGTCCATGTTC
The DNA here is from genome assembly GCA_944548615.1 of Micropterix aruncella. Lineage (NCBI taxonomy): Eukaryota > Metazoa > Arthropoda > Insecta > Lepidoptera > Micropterigidae > Micropterix > Micropterix aruncella. Next base: position 14,512,398 of record OX155955.1, on the reverse strand, counting down.
TCGTTAGAAGCCTGTTTGGTACTTCTGATCTCGTTCTCAAGTTTTGTCTCGTAGTTTAACTGCTCGTATTTGTTTATTAAAGCGGCCTTGAGTAATTTCCAGTTGGTCGTGTAAGTCCTCACGTTTCTAAACCATCTCAGGGCTGAACCCTCCAGAAGGTCTGAAAATCCTTGAAGTAGTTCCTTTTCAGTGGTGCCCCTCGATTGAACCTTGTCCTCGACGTTTTCAATAAATTCCAAGACTTTTCCTGTGCCGTCAAAAGATATTTTCCACTTGAACAGAGTTGGTTGAGTATTACTCCTTCCGCTCGACTGGAAAATGTCGCTTGAGAAAGCTCTTTGTCGTGATATTTGCATTATTGCTGATTCGTTTAGGTTTTCCTCCATATTTTCCGAAGTTGGTGGCTGAAATCTTGATTTTGACGTTGCCGGTGCTGTTTCATTTTTTTCGGAGTTTTTCCTTGCCAAGTTGCTGTTTTCAGGATCTATGTGTCTAGACGTGCTCTCATGAGCGTCCTGTTCTATGTTTTCACGATTTGGAGAAGGTTGCCGATGTGATTTGTTTTTCCCGTTGAGAGATTCGTCGTCGAAATCGTAATTAGAATTGTTTTTCTTTTTCGAATTTTTTGTTTTTCTTGGTGCCATTTTTTTTTTTAGTAGTGACCCGGAAATATGTGTTTTTTATTTTTTTCTACCTACTAAGTGACGATACCTTTAGTTGCTAAGCCTGTTTGGAGCGTCGGAATCGACCTGTCTCCGCGGATAAATAATGAACAGTTTGTATTATGTGAAAACAATGTTTGAAAATGTACAAAATATGCGTAAACTTGAGGGAAATTATTGCTATAAAAAAAAATTGTTGTGTCTTGTGTGTGTGGTTCGGTATGTTGGTTGGCGGTGCGGTGCGATAAATATAAAGAAAATTGATAAGTATTTTATAAAATATGCTTTAACGATTACTCCTATCACAGTAAATAGGGTGGGTGGGTGGGTTGTTGTACTTGTATTTTATTGTTATATTATTGTAAAAAAAAAATTTGGGGTTGCCCCAGTGACACAAAAAATTAAATAAATAAACGAAGTGATGACTAGATAAAATAAATAATAATAATAGGATCCGCGATTGGGTGACGAAACTGCACGACCAATGCGGGAGTTGTAAAAACAACTAAAGGAAATGTATATTTTTGAAGTGATATTTTTTTGAAAGAAAGTTTTATGTTTTTATAAGGTTTGAAAAAAACTATGACCCACGTTGTGGCGCCAAAACTGCAACGAAACCGCTCTAATATTGAAGTTTATTTTATGCAAATTTATACTATATTGATATTAATTAGTCAAAACAGCGTTTCGGTGGCCAATAAGAGATGTCTACCTATTATTAAGGGATAATGTAGCTACAAGGAGCATAGGGCGCCAGGCCACCAAGCGCTGGGCGGTTCGTTGGTTGTGCAAGCAGATCCTGTACCGGAAACAGGCTTCTGCGCGGCGAATTTTACGGGAATACAGGGTAACCGCTTGAGAGGCTGGCTGCTCATTCAAGTAAGTTTATCGGAGACGGGTCGTGGGAAAACTCTCAGAGCGCGCGAATCTGCGCGTTATTTAAAAGTGCGGTGTCCTGCGTGAAGTGAGACTCGCCTTGATGAGGCGTCCGGTATAGGGAAAGGAAAGAGTCTAAAATCTGGTGAAATTCTGCGTTCTATATATCGAGATGCAACTATATTTTTTTTACTTTATTTTTTGGATCGTAAACTATTTCTGCGCGCGGACGGCGATGACCAAACAACATCGGCGGGACCGTGACCAGCGCCCTCTCTACGGATGGTCCGGCTACTACGGTGTACTATGCTCCGCTCCACGACCAACAGATGGCGCTTTGCGGGGACGACGTCGGCCAAAAAGAATGATTAATCGATGTTATTAAAAAGATAAAATACGGAATTCTATGGAACGGGAATATACCTCACGGGGAGTTAAGAAAATTAAATAAAATTCGGGATATTAAATAAATGAGAAAATCAATAATTATACATTAAATAAAGGATAGGTAACGGGAGTATCGGGTGAGAATATAAAGGGAGCCGATGGCGGGAAATTACTGATTAGAGGAATATATTTGTATTGGGAATGGGTGAGGAATATGCCACAGATGGAAACGGCAAATTATAACTGACAAACTAGTTAAGGAAGGAAGATAGAATATATTTAGGTACGGTAATTAGAGGGATAAGGTATATGAACGGAAGAGGATAATTAAATATATATTTCCTTTTTTTTCTTTACTTTGTGTGGCCCCTTCTTACCCCTTTCCCCTTCATAGAAATTAATGAAATTATACTCAACGTTAAAGTGGTTTAAAAAATATGCGCTTTATTCTTTTTACGACATATGAAAGGTAAATTCAAGGAAAGTATTGAAAACGAATATTCATAATTATATTTTACAGTCTTATTTTACGAAAGAGGAAAACGTAAATCGAGCCAAAAATATTTAAAACAATGTTTAGAATTTGTATTTTACGGTTTTATTTTACAACAGAGGAAAGCGTGAATCAAGATAAGAAAGAATATTTAAGATGGTATTTAAAATTATATTACGCAGTTTATTTTACGAACGAAGACATGTAAATCAATATGGAAACTTTTTTTAAAACAATATTTAAAAGAATTATATTTTACCGTTTCCTTTATGGAAAAGGGGAACGTAAATCGAGATAAAAAAAATGTATAAAACAATATTTAAAATTATATTTTACAGTTTCATATTGCGAAAGAGGAAATGTAGATCAAGATGAAAATGTTTAAAACGATATTTAAAATTATATTTTACAATTTCATATTGCGAAAGAGGAAATGTAGATCAAGATGAAAATGTTTAAAACGATATTTAAAATTATATTTTACAATTTATTTTACGACCTTTCACCCCAGCGGGTTATGACCATTATTACTAATCTCGCGCTTTTATGGCGAATATTAGTATTACTATTTATGGTACAGAATGGGTCTTGATTTCTTGTTTTTTTTAGAAGTTACGATTGCCTAATACTGTTATCACACCGTACCTATGGCACCAACCTTACCGGAACTCGTGAGAATTTTTTAGAAGTTTCATTTGGGTAAGATATAAGAATTTTAGGGATACCTACTTCAGCGTATTAGGAAATCACACCATTGTAATAAATAAGGTACTTATTAATTAATTTTTTTTTTATATGCGAGGTAGGTCACGTTCCTTCCGAAAGACCCCTAGCCAAATTCCGTTTACCTTATGTCCGGTTCGTATAGCCGGTTTTATATATGTAATTTAATTATTTTTTAAATAGAGAACGGAGAAAGTGAAAGAACCAATAACAGAAAATATGTAAAAAAATGTGTGGGCCCCAACCGGGTTGTGTCGCGCTACCTCTCTTGAATAATGAAAAAAAATATATTGACTATTTTTTCTAGATAATTAAATACTTATATGGCCCTACGGCCTGCCAAAATTACAAAACGAATACCCCAGTATTCCGATCTAAATAACGAGGTCTAATTATATAAAGACAATGAACATGATGTATGCTATGAGAATAATTCCCCAAAAAAAAAACTAAAGAGAAAGAAATGAAATCCTATAAATTAACCAACTAAAGAAGAAGAACCAACATAAAAAAAACCAGTCCCCGAACCGAACGGTGCGTTTCTGTAATGACGGAAAAAACACCTTATAGTTTCTGGAGACATGAGCTAAGTATCCTCTATATATAATCAAATTCCTACCTTGGAAATCTGAGCACTGAATTTAACACATTTAAAATTCTTTTTTAATTCGCAACAACTAGAGTGATTCGAAGTAGGGTTTTCTTCTATCTGAGTGGCGGCCCGAGGCGTGCCCGCCCCAGACCGCCCTCAACCCAAAAGTAATGACCGGCACGTATGTTTCTTGTCCGGCTCGCAACTATCGGATACGATTTCTACCTACCTATTGGCCTTCTAGAATGTTCCAAAATGAATTAGTGCGTAGAGCGCGTCTGAATTTATTTATAGAGAGCGTTTGGCACTCATTGTTTGATTTTAATTATTTTAACTTTTATTTATTTATGTTTAATATTATCTATTACTTATGAGAGGAAAGGACACATCGTAGATGGTTGCAACACAGGGTGTTGCAATATTAAACACTGTTTTCTATATTTATGGTTTTCTCAATTTTCTTCATTTTTTCTTCTTACGCTTTAACAATATATGTATTTAGTATCAATGTGAAAACTTTTAATTGGCCTTGGATGTGCATAATATATATTATATATTGTGCATAATATATATTATGCACATCCAAGGCCAATTAAAGTGTTCACAATTAGACTAGATATCTTGTTAAAACGTAAGAAGACAATATTAAAAAAAAACAACATCGGATCGAATAGACCTCTTGCCAGAATGTGTTGCGTTTTTGATAAATCGAGTAAAGGATTAGATGTATTTTATGATTCCATAAATATAATTAAAGATTCGATCATACCAAGCCTATCTCCTACTTAAGATTTCACTAGCTGCCATCCTAATGTACTGTATTATATGATTATTATATTATAACATAATATTGTATTATATCATATTATAAATAATAAAAAATATTATCCAATTACTCATACTTCTATTTTGCTCTATCCAAATAACCGTATTAACAACTTATTTAATTATTTCTTTTCTTACCCTTATATTATTATTAGCTTTATAATATTTTTTTTCTACTATCTAAGTGTTCATGTTATTTCTACATATGTTCATGTGTAATGCAAGCATTGCAAACTATTCATAGGATAGTAAATTTGTTTCGTTTAAATATGCTTTTAAGATACTATCATATATTTACTATCTGTAAGTTTGCTATAAAATAAAATAAAATAAAATAAAATTGTTTAAGGCATAAATATAAAGAAGCCACTTGGGGAATTTAATTAATATAATAAAATATTTATACCAAATAAATTGCTTAACTACACATAATTTCGATAAAAAATATCATATTATGAATAATATGGTAAGATAATAATTAAATATAAAAAAATATATTTTATATAAATAGATTTAATATACTTAATAATATATTTGTAAAAAGGATAGAAACGAATTTACCGCGTGAAATTTGTGGCACCCGTTGTTTCGGTGACGTTGCAGCCGCTGTTGTCTAGGGTAGACTCAAAGAGCTATCAATCCGTTGTTTTGCGGGTAGGCCGCATACCGCTGCCGCCACTGCGTAGGTTATAACGGTGGTGGGGGGCCGGTCTCAGAGCGCGCGAATTTCGAAAATCCGTCTTGAGCACAACACTCACTGTATCCTGTCTTACGTCCTTGCGTTCGGCATTCGGCGGCGGGAACATTTTAAGAAGAGCGTTCCACGTAGAAGAGAGTTTGTAACAGTAGTCTCTATTGAAGTTCGGGGTTCTTCTTATTTCAATGGCTTCCCGAATCACGCAAAACATAACAGATTTAGCGATTTAGCGATGAAGAACAACTGCAGCAGATTTTGGACTATTCGCAGCTCATAGTCTATCATTTTAGTGCTTTTGGATTGTTTAAACGAAAACAAAATCGTCTGCATATTCAATATCTTTCAAATTTTCAGTAAACGCGAGTCATTTAAGAACACTGTATATCTTGGGGTTGAACTTTTAATCTTTGTGCTCAAGAAGCTGCGCTTTCACAGTTCGTATGCCGTCAAATGGAGGTGAGATTTGGCAATTCGTTTTACCTTAGACCGCAGATAAATAACCAATTTTCTCACTTTGGTCGTGAATGGCGATACAACCTACTTTTGATGTTGTGTCAGTTCCTAGACATCCTAACAGTCCATTTTTTTTCTCTCTCGGTACGGTTCTCGACGTGGCCAAGCTCATTGTAATATTTGATAGACCAGCGAATGACGCCAAAAATATGATTTATCTCACACTGCCTTTATTCAGCTTCATATAAAGAAGTTACTTTTGCTCGTTGTTACAAACATATAGCGAAATGACTTTAAATAGCTTTGATCTCACAACAATGCTAATTCGCCGCTAAGACTATTAAAAATAATAATCCTTTTTTTATTAAAGCTGGTATCCTTACCATGTCGTCCATATACATATATCAGTGCCTTTTGTACGCCAAAGAGAATCTTTTAAATTGCGAGCTTCACTCCACTCGACATAGCCATAATACGCGACATAAAAACAATGTGTTATTGCCTAAAGTACGCTTGACTAAATATCAAAAAACATTTTTATATATTAGTTTTAAATTGTTCAATGCTTTGCCGTCATCGACGAGAATACTTGAGATGGCAGCATATAAAATCTGCTTGAAATCAGTTAGTCAAACATGCCCTTTACAAACTGGACGACTTTTATAATATTGCGTCCACAATTTCTTGATAATAAATAACCATATTACGACTATACTTTGGCACTACGTTTTAGATTTTATTGACATTGTTTTTAATTACGCATGTTTCAGAATTTTTCTTTTTCATTGTATTGATTATTATTTATTGTTTGATTATTGATTATTTTGTAAATTTGACTATTTTTAAGTAATCACCTCTAATTACAATTATTATTTTTTTTTCCTTTTAATTAATCAAAGCGGATTAATCATCCGGTAAATTATGACTGTAAAATTTGACATGTTCCTCAGTATTGTGAAATGCTTTTATGGAATGAATAAATGATGATGATGATGATGAATAAAAAGACAAACAACAAGGCAACGCATATCATTTTTTGTTTTTTTTGCGTTCATAGTATGTCATCAACGAAGGTTTGGACGTATGTCGCAATTGATGGAAATAATTACATAAACGTATTCTTTACCCTTCGAAATCAAATTATTCATATATCAGTTATGAACTTTTAAAGGTCACGCTTCTCGAGCAATGCTCGCCTGTTTTGCATTACATACTTTTATATATGTATATATATTGGACATGTATACCGGCATACATATGCACTGATTTATGCTTTTTATATATCATACCTTTGCTGCTTTGATTATGGTAATATCCTGTTCACATCTCAGACCGCGTTACCTCACTGCGCCTTCATTTAAGCAATAAAAACTTCCTCAACGTGATTAGCTTGTACGCGCCAACTCTGGACAAGGAAGACGATGTCAAGGAGAAGTTCTATGAAGAAGTAACTCAACATTTGTCTCAGATACGACCCAAAGAACAAGTTTTACTTCTAGGCGACTTTAATGCGCGAGTTGGACAGGACTACGAAGCGTGGCCTAAAGTTCTTGGAAGGCATGGAATCGGCAATATGAACAGCAATGGCCAGCTTTTGCTCAGTCTGTGCTCGTTATTTGGACTAGCAATAACTAACACTATGTTCAGACTACCACCGAAATATAAAACCACCTGGATGCATCCAAGATCCAAGCATTGGCATCTGATTGACTATGCTATAGTCCGCCAAAGAGACATCTCTCAGGTGCACGTCACTCGCGTCATGCGTGGGCGGACTGCTGGACGGACCACAGACTCGTCATTACCAAGCTGCAACTTCGCCTACACCCACCGCGTAGGACCGAGAGAGTTAAAGGTGTTAGCCTAAACCTACAACACCTAGAAAATAAAGAAACGCAGCAAAGATACGTCTCTGCAATGAACCTAGCGCTGAGTACACTTAACGTTGAAGACGGTGATTTTCAAGCCAACTGGAACCTTCTCTCTTCTCATGTACTAGAAACAGGTACTCAGATCCTGGGCATTAAAACTCGGAGAAACGAGGACTGGTTCGACGAAAATGAAGAGATACTATCAGAGGCAATTAAAAATCACCGAGAACTACTACGTCGGCAACATCACGGACGCCAGCACCATAACATCACAGATGAGCTAAAAAGAAGTGGAACTGAGCTACGTAGACTGACTAGGCAAACTAAGGACACTTGGTGGCAAGAAAAGAGCCAACACATGCAGTGGTTAGCCAATACTAACCAACTCGGCGACTTCTACTCAGAACTGCGGAAGCTGATTGGTAGTACCCAGCGATGTAGCGTTCCCCTTAAATCCTCTGATGGTTCACATCTGCTGAAAAGCAAGGAAGATGTGCTGAAGAGATGGGCGGATCACTTTAACACCTTGCTCAACGTGGATCGATCTGTGGACATAAAGCACATCGGCTTAATTCCTGCGCTGCCTAGTGCTGTTGAGCTAGACGACCCACTCTCTTTGAAAGAGGTAGTTACAGCCCTAAAAGAACAGAAGAATAAGAAGGCGACTGGCATTGACAACTTACCAGGAGAGCTACTGAAATATGGAGGCGATGAGCTGCACACGAAGCTATGGGCATTGTTCGGACGAATGTGGGTCGAAGAACGTGTACCAGCAGACTTTAAAGTCTCTCGCATCTGCTCGCTGTACAAGAACAAAGGCGACCGTTCTGACTGCAATTCGTACCGCGGAATATCACTTCTCTCTGCTCCTGGTAAAGTGTTCGCCCGAATACTTTTGAACCGACTGATGACCCTGTCGGAGAGGATTCTACCAGAAACCCAGTTCGGATTTCGTCCAGATCGAGGAACCTGTGAAGCTATCTTCTCCGTTCGTCAAATACAGGAAAAAAGCAGAGAACAGGGTCAAAATCTGTATCTATGTTTTGTTGACCTAGAGAAGGCATTTGACAGCGTATCACGTGAAGCCCTGTGGAAGATTCTGGAAAAGGTTGGATGCACTGAGAAATTTGTCAGACTGATTCGACTTCTGCATGATGACATGGAATGCTGTGTGTCAGTCAACGGTGAACAAACAGGGTTCTTTCCTGTAAGCTGTGGCGTGAAATAAGGCTGCGTGCTTGCGCCTACCTTGTTTGCCTTATATTTCGCAGTTGTAGTCCGTGATGCTCTGCAACACATCTCAGAAGGTGTTAGAATTCGTTTTCGCACAGATGGCTATCTTTTTAATCTGGCGAGACTTAAAGCCCGCACAAAAGTATCATACGCCACGATAACGGATATAATGTATGCCGATGATCTATGCTTCGTAGCCGAAAGCCCAGATGGCCTGCAAAGGTTAATGACTAACCTCGACGTGTCATGTAAGAACTTTGGCCTAAAAATCAGTGTGAAGAAAACCGAAGTGATGGCCAACACACTTAATGAAGAACCTATATCTATTAAGCTCGGAGAGACTCCTCTGAAGCAAGTGGACAAATTCAAATACCTTGGAAGCACTATAACAGCAAAATGTGACCTTGACTCTGAATTGAACGGGAGGATAGGAGCTGCTTCTGCAGCTTTCGGTAAACTCCGTAGCAAAGTCTTCAGCTCACACGACATCAAGCTGGGAACAAAAGTGTCTGTCTACATGGCGATCGTCCTCCCAAACCTCCTCTACTCGTCAGAGACATGGTGCCCATACCGAAAGCACATTCGCGCACTTGACAAATTCCACCTTCGATGCCTACGCGACTTAATGAACATCAAGTGGTCGGACCGTGTGAGGAACACGGAAGTTCTTCGACGCGCTAAAGTCAGCGGAATAGAAGCATACATGATGCGACGACAGCTGAGATGGTGCGGACATGTCTCCCGTATGCCTGATGAGAGAGTGGCAAAGCGTATCTTTTACGCTGAACTAAAGAACGGCAAGCGGAAACAAGGCGGCCAGCTACTCAGATACAAGGATACTCAGAAGAGGCATATGAAAAGGTGCAACATTGAACCCTCTCAGTGGGAGAGTAAAGCGAAAGATCGCCCAGGATGGAGACTGCTAGTGCAGGGCAATATAGATGATTTTGAAAAGAAGAGGCTGCTCGACTTAGATGCCAAGCGCGACGAGCTAAAGGCCCGACCACCGGCGGCCATAAAGTATAATTACGTCGATGGTGTCTTGACTTGCGCCAAATGTGCACGCACATTCAAAGCCAAGATCGGCTACATCAGTCACCTGAGGGCTCACCAGCAAAACCTCCAACAATAAAAAAAAAAAAAAAAAGAATCTAGAATGCAATCGCTATGGCCGAATACGGCTAGAAGGATATATATGGTAATAATTCATATTTTGATTTATAACGCTTTAGAGTTTTTATATAGACTTTATTTTAATTGGCAATTATGGCTGGTTTTGGCTTCTGAAGGTGCTTAATGTTTGGCTTCACTGCACAAATAAAATTAAATTGTCTGTTCCTGGCAATTTTCCACGTGGCTAACTCTGGATACGGGGACGGAAACCCCCTCATTATATATTTTTTAAGCTTTCACAAAGGAACAAAAGAGCGCAATGTTGGTTTGATTGCTAAATAAATCCTCATACCAACCCGGAAACATACACCCAATCATCCGCGACATTCAAACGGCATGTTTGTAATGAAAAAATCATTTAATTGAAAAAATCATTATTAAGGTGATATGATACCTGGGAACGACCATATCTGAAAAACTTTCCTTTAATGAATTTATTGAAAAATATAAGCACTATTTAAAAAAGTTTCTAAACGAATCCCTCGATAAGAAACGAATTTATAATTTAGACTCAAAAAAGTTGCTCATTGCATTGGACATTCAGGCTTTAAACTGATTTCAAAAACGTGATTACTCCTACAGTGGTGAGTGTGTTTTATTTTAAATTAAATATATTGACTGGGTAATTCTCTAGCATCGCGCTAAGGCAGGATCTTTTATTTAGGCCCTAAATTAATTACAATTAGTTAAAACGTGAGAGCCCTCTGAGAGTTACGCTAAATATGCTTTACCATTAACACTCTTATACCACCACTGCGCAAATACAGTTTTACTGTATAAGCGGTGCGATTAAACTTTTAATTTCCGCCAGCGGAATCTGTGCCTGACGCTCCATCAACGCTGGATTTTTATTGCTCAAACACTACAACTGTGACCCCGCCTATTTCTTCGCGGGTCCGCCCATTTCAGATATTTTTCTCATGTCTTATGTAGCCTCAAGAAGACGCTACAGATGTTGATTGGCAGCTAAATCAAGAAGAACAGTGGCAGCTAAATCAAGAAGAACATGAAAACCGGAAAAGTTAAATTTAGAAAGGTACTTTTCCCAGAGCAAACTCTCGGAGTTAAGTTAAAACATATAAAACTAATCAAATTCTCAAATCATTTTCAGTAGTTAATACAAACTTTAAAGTTAATTTAATAGTCAATCTTAAATTCATTAGGGCGTAATCTTAACGTACAAACTAACGGTGCGAGACGGCGTATTTTGTTCATCAACGACTATCCACTTCCGTTTTAATAAAACTTAGACAGGAAAAACATTGGCAAAGTTGGTCTGAGTAAAATAGAACTATTTTTAAATATTGTCAGCTGCTGCGGACAACACAGACCGCAAAGCGAATCTATACATTTGAAACATCGTACTACAATAACCGTTGCGAAATCGGGCAGAAAGCATAGCGTCAAAAACTCGTTTTGATCACTCACATCAGAACAGCAGCAGAAAATGAGTGATAGAGAAAAATTACGTAATATGAAAATATATGAATGACTGGAAAAGCCTGCATCTCATTAGATAGTGTGGTCCGAACTGAGAACAAAAATAATGAGAACTTTAAATGCTATATGGAAAACCTTAGAAACTTTCTTCTCCTTATTTTTAATCGTTATTTTCTGCAGTCACACTCTCCAGATTTACTTTCTTGTAACAGATTTTAACTTTATTGTAAAGTTGTTTAGTTTCAATATACATACAAACATACAATTGCAAAGTTTCAATGTTCCTACAGGTCAGTTTTGGCCATATAGCAATCAAAATTTTTGTCGAGTTTTTGTGCGTATGTGCGTAAGTCTGTGCTCGAGAGGGCGTAATCCTATTTCAAAACTTTTTTCGCTAACAGATTTTATTCGTCAACGTAATAATCTGAAGAGATTTCGGGATGCGTACCTACGATAGATATAGGAGGTGCCATACAAACGGACCTATTTCGGATCACATTTTCGCTTAACGATCGGGGCAAGTCGGGTGGAGGTCTAAAATGAGTAGGCAAAGTCAATTTGAGACGGAGTAAGTCTGGTGGTCTTGAAAATACGTTTCTTTCATGAAATTTGCACTTTTCAAACTATCGTGCTTTCGAAAAATATCGTAGTCAGAAAAATATTGTACTTACATTAAAACATGTTATTTTCAAAAAACACCACGCTTCATAAATAGATTTAATAAAATCTTATATTGGAAAACTCCTACTCTCAGAATTTGTCGTATTTTTATAAAATATCTTAGTTTTCAATAATATTTTACTTCCATAAAATATCGTACTTATTAACAATATCGTACTTTTCAAAAAATGTCGGTCTGGAAAACTATCTTTTTTTGTGACTTTTGGGATCTTTTTTTTCCATATTTTTTTTCTCCTCTTGCATTCGGCAAATTCTGCGAATTTGGTATGTGTTAGTTAATTCGGAACTTTATAATTTGAGGACCACTGTATACTTATATATTTATTTAAATTGATGATTAAAATTTTTACAATTATTTTTATGAATTAATATTACCTATAATTAATTATTAAATTAACATATATAATTTATTATTTATATTAATTTATCAATCAAATCAGTAAGACTTTCTGATCCTACATGTTCGTAGAATAAATGATATTATCTCCATTAGTTTTAAAAACTAAAATGTAGTCAGAAACTATCTTAATTTTGAGAAATTACCAATTTTTTTAAATTTCGGAAAGTTTATAAATGAAAGAAATTTTATTTTTTTTAATAAAGCGTTTTACGCCCATGGAAAGTATTTTAGTGTAAAAAATAAAACTATTGGATAGATCTTTTCGTCTGTAGATATGAATTTTAATTGTGAGAAACGAAATGTTTTGTATTATTTTCAATAACTTTATTGATTTTATCGATATTGATAGTATTTTCAATAATATTTATTCTCAAACTTGAGAAGAGCGTATATCTCGAGACTGCACGCGATTCGAACTTGCACTTCACCGGTTTTATTTTCGTATTATAAACCTTGGCATAAAGCGTTATTACGGTAAGAAAGTGCTTATTTGCGACCTATTTCAGGTAATGAAGGTCAGATGGTTCAATTAACATTACCTGGTAAGGGGAAGTTCAAGTATTACGTAACGCAACTTATGGGAAGGGGAGGGGTTTTGTAAAACGTTACGATGCATTTACATGGGCGGGAGGGGGGTTCGAACAACGCGTTACGTAACATTTTTTAATTTTTATTTTAAGAGTTAATGAGTAAAAAAAGCTAAAATAGGAGATTGCATGAGAAGAATAATGGTGTATGCCAAAAATGGAAAGGAAAGGTAAGGGCCAAGTCAGGAAAACGGCATAATTTTATGTAAGATTAGTAGTAAACTTTATTAAGGACAAATTTGAGCCCATTTTAAAATATTTTAAACTTAAGCAAATGTTTATTACATTATGCGTGATTGTTTATTAAATAAGAATATAAATAAATTAAATAAACAATATATGCATATATTGTGAGTTATGAATCTCTTCTTTTATTTATTATAAAGCAATAACATAGATATATCCAGCGACTTTCCGGTACTTTTCTCAATATATTATGTAATTGTGACTTTTAAGTAAAAATAGTCACTTGGGTGTTACGTGTCGTTTAGGGAAGGGGGTACAGAAAAACGTTACGGCGCGTTACATGGGGGGGGGGGGGAAGGGTCTAAAATCTTCGAAAATTACGTTACGTAATACTTGAACGCCCTATAATAGCATGTTTGTGAGACAGACAATCGATTCTCTCGCTCTACGTCTGATAATAAAACTTACTTCCGTAATTATTTCGGCAGCCATGTTTCACTTCCGCTTTGTTATTATTAATATTCCCTTTGAGCGAGTGAAGCAGAACCCTCGCTCCCGCGAATGATATAATAATAAACGAGCTAACGAAATTTTGCTCTCGATGAAAACAGAGTACGAAGAAAAGGGCGTTTTCAGGGAGCGCGGTTTTATGATTGATAGTGATCTGCTGATTATCATGTGTGATCGTTTATCATCGTTCGCTGTGACGAACAGCTGCCGCGTATGAAATACTTTGGGAGCGCGTATAAAAAATAATAATAACATTACCGGCTGAAATTTTTAAAAGCTTAATTTTGTGACGCCTTCAATGGGTTTAATTGTAAGCTTTTAACAATTAAATCAATTTTAGAGTGTTAATTAAGAAACATAGATTAATTATTTACCGTATGTTATCATTATTTTTCTAAACGCAATATTAAATATCATTAAAATATTTTTTAAATATATTTTTAATATATTCAATATTAATGAATGCCTAACGTGTTTGGGCTTGTTGGAATCGTCTGAAGATATACTCTAACTATAACCACTTTATTATCACTGTTTACTCCGGAAGGGACTTGGCGTAAGCCATGTTTGTAATAAACTATATTATTTTTGAGTGTAAAAATGTGGGGCGCTTTTTCTTTAAATCAAATCGTTATAATGTTTCTCAGTGAAATGTTTCCAAAAAGCATTGTTATGTAATATTATTTACCTAACCAAATACTAGGAAAAGCACCCCACACAATATACTTAATTACAAACATGGCTTACCCTAAGTCCCTTACGGGGTAAACAGTGATAACAGAGTCGTTAATTATTTTTTGCGATTTGGCGCAGTATTTTTTTAGTTTTTTAAACTATTATTTAATTATATTGATACTTTATTGCGAATCGTCAATTAAACGACACATAGGCAATAATTAATTTAGCATGCGAATTGCACATAGGATATTATGCTCTAATAAAAAATGATGTACAATCTGTGTAATAGTAATGGTATTTGTTAGAGTATTGTTTTTGTACCATTTATACTAAATATATAAATACATTACTTAGAACTGTTTAATGCTGCGTATAAATGCAGCAAAACAATGTCAGAACCCTTGTACACCTTCAATAGCCTGCGACAGTGAGATGCATTGGCAGGCTTGCTATGTAATTTGGCTCTGGACTCGGTAATAAGTGACTATTAAATATTACCTGCACCTTCGTCCGTTATTCAGTACAACTACTGGCGAATTCTGAAAATATTTATATTTTATTTTCATGTTATAAAATAATCCAATGAAAGTAGTCGACTTTTACAAAAAAAAAGAGTATAAATAGTAATATTTTTACAACGTGTTGCCAAACAGATTAGATAAGAGTTATGTGTATTTTATCACCCTACTAGATTTTATGTAAACTCAACTTGAGTTTTATTTAAAGTGACTTATTTTTTAACCGACTTCAAAAAAGGAGGTCATCAATTCGGTTTGTATCTTTTTTTGTTGTTTTTTTTATGTGTGTTATTTCAAAACGCTGCCATTTAAGAACCGATTTGAAAAAATCTGTTTTTAATCGAAAGAATAAACTTATAGATTGGTCCCATTTTTATCACAATCCTGTTCTGATGATGGAATCCATGAGCAATTGAGGGAACTCCTCAAATATTATCATATGAAATTGAAAATTTACATGTTGGTTCAATTCCGATGACAATTCATTTATTTTTGTGATAAGCATGACCTGATTCTACACCCTGGGTTGGCTCCCGACGACGGAACTCCTCAACGGTCAACAGCACAGACACAAAATTGTGTATATGTATTCAATTACGACAGCCCGTTCATTGATTTTATAGTGTATAAAATCAATGGTCCGTTCTAAGTTTCATTATGGACTGTTTCACCCAGGGTTGGCTTCCAAAAAGGGAACTCCTCAACGGTCAACAGCACATACATAAAATTTTGTATACGCATTCAATTATGATAGCCCGTTCTAAGTATCGCCATGACATGGCTGCTGCACTTAAAAAAAATTGGATTCGGTTTTTCTTTTTGTTAAAATTTTGGTCTATTATTTTACTAACCTGACCTACCAACCAACGAGGAGGAAACGCAATTTTACTTTATCGAATTGAAGACGGATATATCCATTTTGAGCTCCCTGGGACGATTGTCAGTTTCGAGATGAAATTGTGTCTGTGTGTCTGTGTATTCCTCCACGATAGCGCCCAAATTCCTAATATGATTGAGCTAAAATTGGGCATGCAGGCATCGTTTGATCATGGCAAGACTTAAAAAGATTGTGGTTGAAATCAGTCCGCCAGGAGGCGTACTAGTGATAATTCAATTTAGAAATATTGTACTTATAGACAAGAAATTTGGTACAAAGATGCATTGTTAGGCCGAAATCACATAAAATTTTCGCCGGTCAGTATATTTGCGTAAACGATTAAATCGAACGTGTTTAATGCGTTTCCTTCTCACTATCCGCGCTTATCGCCGACGATCGATTCGCGTCGTTGGATCTCGATATATTCGACGTTTCATCGTCGAACAGTTTGAGTTCCGTCTGTGAAAAATTGACATCACGCTCAATTCCTCAAATAAGTCAATGACTTCACCCTCAAATCACCCCAAAAGTTTCCGGTGAGTACCGGGAAAGTTTTCCCGGTGCTTACCGGTAAAGTTTTGGGGTGACAACCGCTTTTTTTCTTACAATCATTCAGATCGCTTATTAATATTTAATAACTAAAAGAGATTTGTTTAAATGAATAACTAAATAACCGATTAATAATAAATACAGTGAAACCTCTCATAAAGAGTAAATCGTAGTAATTCCTCATAACGAGTAATTCGCACCTCTCATAACGAGTATAGGATTTATTCGCTTAACGAATGTTTCGCTTAACGAATGTTGAGCCTATTTCGTTCCAGAGTTAGAGTCTGGAACGAAATAGGCTCATTATGAGAGGTTCCAATGTATATAAATAGATACCTATCTCTTATAAATAACTCTATAAATAAATAAACAAATAAATTGAGCAATAAATAAATATATTTAAAAAGGTTTCTTATTGCGCACATATGGGTCATTAATTAATTTAAGTATAATTCTTTAATATAATAATTTGTATTAAATATAGTCAAGTAGATGTATATATTAACAAATATGGCAAATATCATAGCCTACGTTAGGGTGTGAGTTACCATTACGTCGCGCTCACTTCTACTTTTCTCATAAGCCACTTGTAAACGTACTTTTTCAGAGTACCCTACTGATTGAAATCTGCACTTTAGCCTCCGCCAAGGAAGAGCAGACGAAATCATACAGACGTGGTGCCAGATATGCGCAATGCCTCTGTCCTAATCTGGCTTGATTACTTTTATTTCGATCGTCATGTGAGTGGTTTAGAGAAGAATGATGGGCAGTGCTTACACGGCAATGTGTAATAATATTTCGCACATATAATTTTATTATATCCTGAACGTCAAATATTCTAAAATGCTTATCAGACGGATATAAGAAGGGTGTTTTTATTTATCACGCGAGCAATCGCCTATATCATTGCACGCTCTCTACAAGTCCTTGAAAAAGCCTTTTTAGCTTTGGAAAAGGCTGTAAAATAAATGGGACTAAAGATATATCAGGATAAAAACCAACACATCACTGTCCACGTTCAAAGGATTTATTATTGTAATTGTAAACAAAGTAAGTACACATATTTGGTGTATACCAAGATGGTTAGTATAGGTTAGGTTATGTTAGGTTAGGTTAGGAAGTAGGTATATTAATTTAGTGGAAAATAATGTAATATTTATTATTTATATAAGTAATGCAAATATTAAAAATAACAGTAAACAATATCAGCGTAGGAATTATGCATAGAAATACTTTCAAAATTGAGTTAGAAACAGAAAAAAGAATACATTGCATAGTCTAGTGGCAACTTCACCTAACTAGGCCGGGACCTGTTCTAAGGTAAACATTTATTTTTAAATGAGTTTGCACAAATAACGTGTTTATAAAAATGGCATATATTCCATGTATGCACAAACTAATGGAATTGCAAAACAATATTAAAAATTACTAAATACTTAAATTAAAGTTAGAAGTGGAAAATTAAAACGACAGCAAATAAATTCAAATCAGAAAAAACAAAACAATTTAAAATAGTAAAAATTAGAATAGGAATTTAAACAAAATAGTCCTGCATTTTACTTATAACTAAGATAAAATAGTATTTATTGTAATTATTTATAAGTGTATATTCAGCTAGTTATTATAGGAAATATAGGTTAGGTTAGGTTAGGTTAGGAAGTCAATACATCTACTTATTAACGTAAAAAGTTATAATCTATACTAATATCATAAAGTGGTAAAGTTTGTGAGGTTGTAGGAAGTAATCTCTGGATCTACTGAACCGATTTTGAAAATTCTTTTACCTATAGATAGCTATATTACTTGTGAATGTCATAGGCTATATATTAATCTAAAAAATGAAAAGACTTTTTCGTAGTAGTCGGATTTGCAAAGTAAGTCGGAGAAAAAACGGTCGAATGAAAACGTTTCTTACGAACGCTGCCTTAACGATGAGAGATATATGATTGAGTTTTAGAGAAAAGTTGTAGAGCTTAATTCCTACAAAAAATTCAGCGACAGCATATGTCTAACTTTTATATTTAAGTCACAAAAAAATAGTTTTTCATATTAAAAAAATAATTTAAATCGTTAGGTCGTGTTTATTGGTCATATTGTCAACAATTATGAATTCATATCAAAATAAGTAAATTTATCGTCTCAAATGTTTAAAACAAAATACTTTTCCCTTTTACTGCATATAATTTTCTTTTTACTGCATAAATTTAAAGAGATAATATGACATAGGTATGGAACCGCGACCGTATCTCGGGTTGGAACTCCTGAAAGAATGGTACCAAATAATAACATTACATCTAATATAGTATACAGAGAAGTTTTGAACAATTAAAATAAACATAATTTATTCAATCATAATCATTTCATTCACTCATTAGAAACTCGGTAATTAGCCAAATCGGCATACAAATACATATGCAGTAAAAATATAACCCTCCTTTTGGCAGTCAGGAAATAAATCATAGCACACAGTACTAACCCAACCACATTCATAATTTCTTCACAAGTAAAAATGTTTACCGCCCAACGAAGTGGGCACGGGTCAGCTAGTAGCTAATATAAGTATAATAGGTAGTAGATAATATAAGTCAGATATGAACACATTATTGTTAGTTACCCACTGAAAAGGCACTAGCCTTAGTGGGGAACTGTAACATGTAATTTGTATCTTTTTAACACGCTTTTATTAGGTTGACCTGTATGTAACTATGTAATGGAATCTAAGGTAACTAATTTAACCATCTTCCAAGGATCGTAGCGTCATAAAAATTGGCAGCTGTATGTAGTTCTGATGACAATACAATAATATGGTACTGTCGAACTGATCTGATGATGGAGTCGGAAGATATGAACTGGAACTTCATGATGGAACATCGCATCATAGCTGTGTTTGGACTTGTTAGAAAAGTCTTAGAATGAACTTTGACCACGATTAGGTTTCAAGGTCTGATGAAGCCAGAAGATAGGCACTGGCATTCCATGATGGAATATCGTATCATAGCCGTGTTTGGACTTGTTAGAAAGGTCTTGTAACAACGATAGATATGTGTTCAATCTTTTCATAGTTCATTATGGTTTTGCAAAGGTACGTTTACAGATAAGATGTCGTTGTTCTGATACAATAGTCGTTTTTCTTGGTTTTTACGTGCATTTATAAAAGCGTGTTTTTAGTGTTCTTTTAAAACTATTAATTTATTTATGAATAAAGACTGCTACCAAAACTCAGTTCCAGCTTTTGTGGTCGGTTTTCGAATATATAACAAGGATACTCTTTTATTAGGCATAGCACTTTTACAATAGAAGTCATGGGTGAAATTTATTCTTACCGGTAAAATAACATGAGTCTCATAATAAAACCACACTGCGTAAAAATGCATATTATTAAAAATACGATGATTCATCTGGTAAAGATATATGATGTCTATCATTCTCAATATTATTTATTGCTCAATGAATCTCTTCGTTGCCATGCGACCCACAGTATGCATTTATCATTATTGTAGTTATAAGTACTGAAAACCTTTTTATAAAACCTTGTTTGTAGATTAAGAAAAATCTTCCAAAAATCTAAAACCACCAGGAAAAGGGAGCCATAATGGTGAAAAGCAATCGTTTTTCAAAATTACTTTGTAAGATATATTGTATCACCTTATGAAATGGTAAAAAAAATCCTTTTTCCGCCATCCAAGCCTGCGATATATCTAATAATAATAATAATTAAACGCTTTATTTGCTTTAACAAAACGGCGAGCTTATTGCCTAAAAGCAATATCTTACAGCTAACCTTAACCTAGTGGAATAACATGTTATGCGGTAAAAATAAACTAATAAATTAAATTTTAATCATTTAAATTCAGCAGGGAGACAACAATAAATTTAAGAAAAAAAAAAAAACAAAAAATAAACCTATAATGACGCAAGGGACGCAATAGGGAGGAAAAAATAGGGAAAAATAAGGAAAAGTTTATGAGCGTGGGTTCAAGTGTTCTTTGAGCCTGCGTTTGAAGCAATACAAACTAGGTGCTATCCTTATACGCGAGGGTAAAGCATTCCAGAGACGGGCTCCACGTACAGAGAAAGAGTGCGAGAAGAAATCACTACTGTGACTAGGGATCGAGAGCAGTAGGTTGTCTTCAGATCTCAGAGGGCGCCCGTGAGAAGATAGAGGTTTGAACCTACTTATAAGATATTTCGGAGCGGCCCCCTTCAGGATTCTGAAGAGCAAACCTAGGACTCTCGTATCTCTCCTTTCTCGGGTCGTCAGCCAGTGAAGTCTCCTTCTGTACTCCGTAATATGGTCAAACTTTCGTAGGTCATAAATGAATCGAATGCAGACATTTTGCAGCCTTTCTACCCTGGTGGCTAGATCTTCCTTGATGTCGAGAAAGGCAACATCTGAATAATCAAGGAGAGGGAGGAGAATAGATTGGCAGATTGTGATTTTGCTTTCCTCGGGGAGAAAATTCTTGAGTTTCTTTATTGCATGAAAGCGACCAAAGAGTTTACGTCTCATCTCCTCAATGTGTGACTGCCACGAAAGATTTTGGTCGAGGTATACACCAAGATTTTTAACCTGAGAGCTGATTGGGACCTCATCCGCACCTATGCCAATCCTTGGTAAAGAATTTATGTCGATCCTCGAGGTGAAATAGCTGCTTCCGATTATGATAGCTTGAGTCTTGGATGGATTTAGGAGCAAGCCATGAGATTTCGACCAGTCAGATATCATCGCAAGATCAGCGTTAACAGAAGTTATAGCCTCGTCAATGTCTTCTGGGCGACAGTGGGAATAGATTTGGACATCGTCGGCATAGAGATGATATTTTGCATTAATCACGTTAGATATTGAGTTAATAAATAGTGAGAAAAGAAGCGGGGATAAGACACTACCTTGGGGAACGCCGGCGACTTGTGGTAGAAAATTAGAGAGCTTGTCTTTATATTTAACACACTGACTGCGGTTATTCAAAAATGACCGAAACCATTTGATGACGGGTTCGGCGAAACTACAAGATTTTAAACGGGCAAGGAGAATGTCATAGTCGACAGAATTAAAAGCAGAGCTGAAGTCCAGAAGGACGAGAAGAGTAAGTTGGCGATTATCCATGGCTAGTCGAATGTCATCGGTTACCTGTACCAGGGCAGTAGTTGTGCTGTGGTTGGGCCGAAATCCTGACTGAAATGGGTTTAAGAGGTTATAGTCAGAGACATAAGTGAGTAGCTGATTGTATACTAAACGCTCAATTGCCTTAGCCAGTACAGGGAGAATGGAAATTGGCCTGAATTTTTCCGGTGTATTTGCATTGGAAGATTTTGGAATGGGAATAATGCAAGCATTCTTCCAGACAGAGGGCAAGTCGCCAGATGAGAGTGAATAGTTGAAAATGAAGGCAATCACTTCAGCCAGTTCATCGAGCAAAGGGATAAGGAGCGGTAAACTTATGTCATCACAGCCTACAGCTTTTGACTTAATGCTTAGCAGTACTTTTTTCACCTCGAAGGCCGACACGAGAGAGAAGTCAAAAGATGGATAGTCAGGTAAACGGTGACTGTGAATCGTTTCCAAAGTGATATCCTTAATAGCATTATCTACAATTACAGGTGGAGTCGTGAAATAGGCATTTAGAATGTCACTATCTATGCTAGGGTCAGTGTTAGGGTGCGACTTACAGATGCCGAAAGAACGGAAGAGCTTCCACATTTGAGCTGGGGAGGCCGACTGGAGCAAGGATTTTATATGAACCCTCTTGGCATTTCGGCAGAGCTGACTGCATCGATTGCGAAGTATTCTATATGCATTCCAAGTGTCTGGATGGTGATCGCGCTTAAACTTGGTTTTTGCATTATCTCGCTTCTTCATAAATGCACGGATGGTGTCGTTTATCCAGGGAGCAGGCAGATGTTTGACCCGGCGAGTTTTCAAAGGTGCATGTAGTTCATAAAGATTAATTACTTTATTATTGAATTCCTGGGTCATAGCATCAACATTGGTCATATTATAAAGGGGCGACCAGTCTAAGGCTGACGCATCTGCCCTGAGAGCTGGAAGAGACACATTTTTAAAGTCACGATATTGAATGCATCTAGGAAGTAGTTTAGGGGCCTTAACATTATAAGCAATATAAAGTAGGTCATGGTGGGAGAAGCCACTTGCAGTTAATTGCCCATGCGTCTTTACATTAGATTCTTTTGATGTGATTATGACATCTATCCGCGAGCTCGAGTTAAGGAGATGATGGGTATCCTGTAATGGTAGGAGCGCTAAACAAGATGAGGTACATAGATTAACAAGCTTGTTAGATCGAGAGTCATTTTTATTTAGACATGTGTTCAGATCACCCATCAATATGACATTGTCATGTGATAGGATAAAAGTGTCCAAAATTTCCTCCAATTCATTAAAGTAGTTAATAGTCGGGGGGCAGTACATCGCTATTATGAGAAGTTTCGTATTTTTCAGATAAGTCTCCAATATAATGTATTCTGCACCCGCGTGATACAGTTGATGAGAGGTAGAAATCACTTTAAATGGAATATCTTCCCTTAGGTAAATAGCTACGCCGCCGCCCCGAGCATTAAGGCGGTCGTTGCGGATGAGGTTATAACCAGGCAAAGAGTAAGCGTCGGATGTTAATGTTGGTTTCAGCCACGATTCGCTTACAAGTATTGCATGCATATGACCTTCAGAAAATGAGACCTGGAGGTTGTCGTAGTGAGCTGGAATGCTTTCCGCGTTAATGTGGCAGGCTAGGAAGTTCGAAGGGTATCTGCAGTGCAACGCCTCGAGCATTGTCGTTTGGAAATATCGCTGTTCAAGAGTTTCAGATGCTTTCGCGACATACTGCCGTCGTAAATGAAAACACAGTAACTTCATTTACTGTGTTTATCCAAGTTTGGTTCTTCAAAATCACGAGTTGGAGTACTATATATAAGTCAAATTTTTCGGTTTGTCTGTCGATGGATAGTTACCGAGATACCTTAGATAAAAACACAGTATTTTTAAAAAAATCAGAATATTTTAAATAAAATACACAGTAATGTATAATTTTTTAAGTTTAAATACAGTAACCTATTATTTACTGTCATCTTTTTTAATACTTATAAGCATTTAAGAAATATTTTTGTTTGGGTACAACACGGCTTCTTCAGATACTGTGGTTTTAGGTAAAATTTTGTTAAAAGTTAATTTATTAATACACGAATTAATCACAGTATCTCAATTACTGTGTTTAAGATGCCTGCAGTTTTTTATTTATTTAAAAAATATATATTAATTTTACATGGTTAGAACACAGTAATGGGTAAAATTTACCTATAACACAGTAACCACTCAGTTACGGCGTTATAGCTTAAAAATATAAAATTTATCAAATTATTTTCCTAATTTAAAACACAGTATCTAATTTAATTATTTAAACAATTATAATTTAATATATATTTTTATGCAGAAATGAAGTTTTAACTATTTTTTAACATTAAAGATTAAAATAAATAATTTATATTGATTACTTTGTTCATGAAAACAAATATTTAACAACTGAACTTTGCCCGCGTTTTTCTCAAAACGTCTTTTTTCAAGTTACTGTGTTTTCATTTACGACGGCAATATAGGTCCGTTGATTGTAGTTTTGGCAATTGCGTTGTTCAGGAGTTTAAGATGCTCTCACTTGCGACATATATTTCCTTTTATTGCTGCTTCGACAATTGCGTCGTTCAGTAGTTTAAAATGCTCTCAGCTGCAAAATATATTCTATACCGAGTATGACATTGCTCTGATTTAAGGCTGTTTTAAACGTAGATACCCCGATCTTTTTAGTCGTTGAGACTCAATTTCTCCACTTAAATGATCACGTCTCGTTTACAGCCTCCGCAGTTTTACCTCTTGGTTTTCACAGAAAAGTTTTCTTTTCGCTTAATTTTCCCCTTTTCTAGCCTTCTTTTCCTTTGTGTTTTTTTTTTATTTCACCATTTTGTACACACGAATATCGGACAAGTACGTAGTAAGCCTTTCCAGGGGTGTAGAAAGGCAAGTGCTGGAATATAACAGCGTGCGTCCTTGTGCCCTGATATTATATGGTACGTTCCCGACATTATATTGCTTAAAACCCGAGTGCCACAATGTCCTCAGCCCAGCCTCACATTGACTTAAGTGTTATATTCGATACTGCATATTTCAAATTACTTCTTATTAATACCTTACGGGGATTCTCAGGGTTCGATTTTATAGTTTTCCTTCTCCTTAAAGGTTTGCAGAACATACTATTGCTAATAACGTCAATCTCGATGAATCTGGCTTTGACCACACCTGTCCACGCGGATCGGCATTTTTCAATCTCTTTACCAATTTATGTAACTCTGAAGGGTCGTTCACTAGAGGAATACACGTCTAACGGATCAGATCTAGCTTATTGTTTAGCCATTGAGGAGTTATGAGCTAAGCGGACGATTCTTGCTGCAGCAACAAGTCATGGTCATAAAACAAAGCTATTGTCATCGGTTCTGAACGTGTGTACAAAATTTTAAAACTCATAGGTGGATAAAAGTGATTTTAACTTGACTTGCAAGATATGTACTATACCAGCACACAAGCCCACGAACAGGAGAAGTTAAATAAACATTGTAAATATTTCGAAATTTAGAAAAAGGCCACTTTGAGGTTTGATTTGTTATATTAAAAAAAGGATGAATTAAAAGAACCTGTACCGTGGATTCACCTGTGTCAAAGTCTCCGTGTTGTTGAAATTTTGTATTATTATTTTTGCTGATATATAGTGCGTTGCACAAAGAATATGTTAGATAAGGCAGATGATACACCTATATATTTACATAGCCTTAAGCGACGATGAGTAGTAAATTTTAGTAAGAGCGACACAGAGTCCTCTGAATACAAGTAGCGCAGCAGTGGTCAGTATTGAATCATTTTAATGCATACTTATCTCAAAGAATGTATAGAAGCTGACTACTTCGCTGTTATTTGAGTAAATGACTGATTATTCAAGAGATTCTTTGTAAACGAGATTTCTGGTTGCGGTAGCAGAGCATCTTTAGCCACTACCACCATTTTATTTATTTATTTATTATTTATTGAGATACTTATGATTAGGTATATAGTTTATTGATCTTGTAACGGTTGCTTCTTATAATAATTATATAAATTATTTAATTCAACAAAATACAATCCCCTCCCAGCAAGTGACGCGAAGCTTGACAAGTATCTTGATCGTCTAGAGAGCCCTTATGATTGACTAACAAAGGTAAACCGAAGCGTATTAATACAAGACCATTTGAATCATAAATAAATCGTCCATAGCATTCAATCAAACAACGTTTCAGACAGTGCTATAACAAACTATAAGGGCAATAAAAACCGAAAGCAATTTTGTTGAACTTCTTTTATTTATTTATTTATTTATTTATTTTTAGGAAAACCAACAGCTAATTATAATTTAACAAAAAGAGGAGTAGGATAACAGAGAGCCAATTAAAGGTTTCCACTTTTAAGTAACGTAAATATATATAAAGAAGATATTAATTAAACCTCTTGCACAATTAAACTAACGAAATCGTGATCTTCCAAGAAATCCTTATGAGAAAAACCTTAGCCTCTCTAGAAATGCATTAGTTACAATGTCCTTAATAATTCAATCCACTCAAAATGAAATTTTATCATCATGGTGTAAAAATCTGAACTCTTAAAAAATATTTAAGTATTAAACCTGACAGGGTTTAAAATATATTAAAAGACATTTACTTTAAGGATGAATACCCCCCCCCCCCTCCCCCCCACACACTATATGTCTCCTTGCTTGTCCTTATGTCCCATTCCTCCCTTCGATAGTGGGTTGACATTTGTTATTAATTTCTGTTTTATTTTTCATTATTTTGTTTATTGTGTAACTGCAATCATTTATTATGACGTCTACTTTACAAAAATCCCATTTGTTATATATAAATTTTGCCTACATAAACATTTAGTTACTATAAGCCTGACGGTATGTTCGTAAGGTATTCCACTTGGGAATAGGCCCATCATGCTGTACACAATTGTGTGCGCAATAAAGTTTTTCAAACAAACAAACTTTAATGTCCATTAAAACTATTAAACTATTAAAAAAACTATTAAAAATCCATTAAAACTATTAAAAAAGAATCTAGATTCGGTGAAAATTCTACTTACCGACTTTCGCCAATGCATCCTTCATGCATGAAACTGCTATCAGCAGTGTTAACAGCTGTTTGCAAACCATTTCGAAGCACTTTTATTTATCACGTTTTCAAGTCATATTGTCTTTAAAAATTCGCCACTTCGAAAACACCGCGGCGCTTTTCAGTTTTTCGTATTCGGGGCGGAGCGCTGGATAAGCAACCGTCCGCGTCGACGGCAATTTCCCAACTGACAGCGAAGCGGAGTCACAACTGCCAACCAACCCCCATCCATTTCCCACCTACCCCCACCCACCCCACTGCCGGATCCCGCTTTTATCCCCTCTCCGCGAGACACGCACGACACATTTGTACTGAAATAAGATTTTCATCTTCATTTTCCAAAGGTGGCCACGGGTAAAGTAATGGCGGGCTTACAATTAAAGCCCCGACTGCCTCGCGCTCTCTTCTCCCACTTTTATCTCCCTTTTTCATCCTCCGTTTTTTTGTGTATCGTCTGCGGTCGTAATGAAGTGAGGAAATTATTAATTACCATAATAGACTTAATTTTGTTTCCACTGAGATGGAAAGTTTTAAATGCCTTCACTAATACAACCATCCACCGAAATCCCCGAAAGATCTTAAAGAGAAATATTGTAATCAGGGATTATAATTTAATTCTGGTTTATTAATTTGACGGTTTTGGCCATTATGCCTTTTACTTCATTATATTTCTGCTTTCATGAATTTTATATTTATTCGTGGACAATAGAAAAGACTACAGCGTTAAGAAAATGGCTGCAAGTCTACGGAAGAGTGTCCTGATAAAGATAGTAGTTTTTTATATAAGCCTCAAGTCTGCGCGGCTCGTCGAGCCGACACGTCGCCGAAAAAAAAAGGCTCTCTGTGGGCTGCGGGCGTTTGGCTTCACGGTTATGGCTCGAAGACTACCTAGTAAAAACATAAAAAATCGTTTGTTTCACCACAAAGACCTACCGGCAAGTAGCCAATGGCTGATTTCATCTGATTAATAATTTCTTAAATAAAATCCATGATCGCCTCTTTTGTCTGGCGGACGAACTTTTATGGGTTCCGTTTTTGGCTAATGGCGAGTTTGGGCCAAGCGCCAACACAACGTTAATATTTGATGAAAACGTACGTCATATTATTAGTGTAGCTTTTACAACAAGGCATCTGTGTATCAAATTTCAAGTATCAAGTCCAATATTTCAAAATTGAAATATGATTAGTGCGCCCACTAGTGAACCGCTTCTAACCACATCCTTTTCTATTCTTGCCATGACCAAATTACGCCTACATGTCAATTTTCATCTTAAACGGTTTAAGCATTTGGGCGCTATCGTGGAGGAACACAGACAGACGCACAGACAGGTAGACACACAGACAGACATGGAAATGGTCTTAAACGTCTCAGGGGACTCAAAATATATATTTCAGTCATCCACCTTTGCTTACTAACCTTAATGTGCGTTCTTTAGTGTTAGCAGATATTTGTCATGATATGCAATGCTTTTGCCATCTATTCTTACTTATTAGAGAATTTAGTCGTGTTGTTATGCCTAACTCTATCGAAAACATAAATCGATAAATATAAACAATACTGTGCATCTTTAAAACAGAGCCTGGATTGAGGAGCTTTAATTACAGCGAGCAAACTCGTCACATCAGGGAGTTATATCGATATCGTGCCATTTTGTCTCCCATTAAGTGGACGTAAAGAATTAGACAGCAATCCACAGCCAAACTGCGCCAACATCCTGTAAGAGTAAACCCAGCCCGTAATTCAACGCTTTAATGCGAGACACTAGAAAGTGCACCAGGGGGGCAACCTCGCACCGTTATTACCAGATTTGGACTGATTTCTCTGTCCGGCTCTCTGGCCACGGTTTCGAGGTTGTTCGCGTGGCCTGTTCTGACGTTAGCGGTAATTCAAAGTCGAATTAATTGCGGACCGAGGCGCCCTTTGCCCGCCGATATCACACTACATCGGATGGCTAACAGAGCTTTGTAAGGATGTCAGGTCGGCAACTATCAACGCTGGTACGGATCACCAACGCTGATACTGGTAACGTACGTTTCCAGACTCCCCCGGTTATTCGCCGGATTGCACAGTCGATTGGTTAACTCCACACGGTGCGCAAACCCCGCGCAAACGCATACAGGTGTTCCCCCGGATCGGAACCTCCGATCCCAACTGTCTACGACTAAAAGTTGCAGCCGCAGGCAGATTTCACGATGACCCTACCAGGTTAGTCCTCTTAGAGCAGGCTGCCGTATGGGAGCTAAACCGTGAGCTAAGCCGATCTAAAAACACAAAGTTTGAATTCGCCACTTATTGCACCTTACAGCCAGTCGACATTCTTAAATATGTTACCAAGAGACACAGTATACCAGGCAGTAGATTCTCTTAGAACAAAGCTGAAATCGACGTGAGCTACGTCACTAGTCTTAAGGGCTCGCAATTTGCCGCCATATATCCGCTATTCCGCCGAGGCAGATGTTTAAATATTGGAGAAATTCGTCAACCTTCACCCGCGTGTAACGCCAACCAAATGGGTTTGACGAGACGTATCCCTCTGCTCACTTCCCTCGCACCTGTCGCCCTGTCACTCGAGAGTGAATCTACTATTCTCTCGGTATACTGTGCCCGAGATATGTGGTCTACGGCAGTCAGTGAATTTTATGGCTAGTATATTCATAATTCAAAATCATTCGTATGTATATGTGACCTACATTTTAAGTCACTCGTCACTCGTCACCCCCTAAATCCTTTGTTACCGAGCATTAACGATTTTATCTCTACCCCCATTACGTGTAAGTAATCCTGCCGTCATAATTATTACTTACTACACTTGTGTTCTATAGAGCAATCGAAATAGCTGAGCAAATTGTCGCTCCGCATTCGATAATAAACGTCCCCGTATACCATAAAAAGTTGTTCATTCTGCTCGGGGCGTCTAATTTAAAGGTCTTGACCCCTTTTCGCGAAATGAAAACGTTTAACTAATGAAAATATAGGGGCCGCCGTCGCTTTAGTGCCGCATGGCGTGCAATTTGTTCTAAACCCGCGATCGGGAACTGCCGACGGGGGGGACTCCCGGCACCCAACAGCAGAAAAACAGGGGGGAGTGGGGTGGTAAAGGGCCCCCAAAACACCAATCGATTTCCACGACTTCCCCTTCACTTAATATAAAGGCTGATAATTACTGAAGATTGGTATCGACGACTGACTTCGTATTTTTAATTACAAGTCGCCGGGAAGTCAACAAAATTGGAAATACGAGTATATTTCAGAGCTGTCGTGCTTTCGTTACTAGTACTCGTATATAATGACAAGGCCGTAGCCGGAGGGGAGGGGTTATTTCATTCATTTATTTATTAATGAATTAATTTCCATAACACTTTGATTTTGCTTACAATAATAACAGGAGCCGAATGGGAAAACCTTAACCTCATGCTTTTCCGATTCTTTCACAATTCTTTTACTGAAATTAAACCCGTTAAAGAATAGACAGGGCTCTAATAATACAATAATTTTGTTAGGGTAATTTTGTTAGGGTACAATAATTTTGTTAGGTTAATTTAGTTAGGATACAATAATTTTGTTAAATTGTAGTAAAATGTTCGCTAAATCTGAAGATTGGTATCAACGACTGACCGTATTTTTAATTACAAGTCGCCAGGAAGTCAAGAAAATTGAAAATACGGGTATATTTTAAAGCACTCGTGCTTTTGTTACGAGTACATGATGACAAGGCCATAGCCGGGGGGGGGGGGGGGGGAGAAGACTAATAGCAAAACCGTAATCTCATGCATTATTTTTTTTAATCGTTGAATTAAAATGATCGCTAAAAATGAATTTCCCTTAAAATGTGGTCCTCAAAAAAATAAATCGCCCTTCTTTATAAAATCGGAATAGACTTAATAATAAAAGAGAGAAAAAGAACGTTATAAAAATGAAAGTGAAAGAAAAGAAAGAATAAGTCATGAGAAATCATCAAAAAATCTTTAGTATGATATATATAATAAGTAACATAAAATTTAATATAGTAATACCGTGTCAAAATAAATAGAATGCATTGTCACAAAATATATAACAACACAATTTAAGAATTTTTGGTAATAAATTTCAATGCTAAAATATTATCGACATACATACACCGTGGAATTTAAATTTCGCACAAAATTTTAGGGGTGATTCTACCCATTAAATAGATCATAAAAAAAATTTTTTACTTCCATAAAATAAAGTCCCAAAATAATTTAAAACTATTCGTGTGCCGTGTGCGGTAGAATCACACCTTAAAATTCCCTTTATCCATTGATTAGATTAATATTTATGGTGGCCTAATTTAATTACATATACGGAAAGAAGAATGGGCGTTTTTGTATCAAAAGTTGTACCCAGAGTGTAAGAGGACTTATAACAATCAATTGTGCTAGTATAAAAGAAGTAATTTAACTCATAAATACATGACTTATTGGATTTTGTGAAATAAATTAGTTATTAAATATTGCTAAATATGGTTATTTAAGGGGTTATTGTTTCAACAGGTGAACTAAAATTTGATCATAAAACAAAAATCAATCAAATCCAGTATTAGAGCCATAAAGTAAAAACGAAATCACATGGAAACAGAAAACACTCAGAACACCCAAACGGAAAACAAAGAAATGTCTACGGCCCAGGGGCAAAATCTTACCTGCCACCTAGTTAGTATCTCAGTATATGCCACTAAGTATCTATCTGTCTCGATTATTTACAGTGTCTCCCTATCCTATCAATTTTAAAAAAACATTAAGGAGATGCTGATAGGCCACCCTTTCTATAATCTGACCGAATTCGAGGGCCATGACTTTGCAAATATTGTACCAATTTGAATGATAATTATATATGTACTTTTAGTATTTAAATGTAAGATTTAGCTTTTAGTTTGATTATTTAACAATTTACTTACTACTTTGGATGTTACTATGTACAGTTTTTAGTATGTATATATTCGATTTATGGACGATTTCAATTGTTATACTTCTGCTTTGATTATTCAACTTTTTAACTGACTATTTTAGTTATTGTGTGTTTAGTAGGTAGCTATTAGAATTATTGACTCTTTTATTAAATAAGCCTTTAATTTGTTTTATAATACGATTCTACGACGAATAACTTTTAGTAGGTTCCAAAGCTTCTTAGATACTATATATATATTTAAAATAATATATGTATGTTAAGTAGAGATTAAAGTAGTAATGAGACTACTTAAAACACAAATATTTCATGTAATGTAATGTAATGTATCCATAAACTTGTTGGAACAATCCCAACGTAAAATGAAAGAATGCCGACGGTTCAGGCGCAAAATCGTTCCAGATACTCGCACACCGATCATCTATATCTATCTTACTTATTGGTTTCTCTTTCAACAGTAAACTTATTTACCGCTTTAGCTTTCGGGATAAAAGTGCTGACTCGTTAGTATGCAGTTATTTTTTATATTATTCATTGATTTATAGGTTTATAATTTGTGATATTTTGTTTATATTTTATAAATAAATATTCCTTTTATATAAATAATACAAACAACAGCATTAATAAAACGAAGTAAATAAGGCATTTCACTAAAAAAGATGTAATTATTGAATATAATACTTTGCAATTTCAACGCTCACTTCTTGCAAAACTTTTTTCGCATACGTTTTTCAGGTTAACTGTTTTTGAATGAAAATTGTTATACTTGTAATAAACTTTTTGTTATAATAAACTCTAGTTTGGTATATATGGCGAAGTGAAACATTGGTGCTTACAGGAAAAATAGACTTTTCACAAGTGGCGAAACTTAACAGCGATGTGTGGGATTGGTTGGATGGATATTCATGACAGGATAATTACAAATAAGGAAATTTACAAATCTCATATGCAGTGGTGTGCACGATATTATAACAGATTCAGTGCCCGGCGTCCGTTCCGAACGGTCGCCTGCTCCGCTCCGCCGCCCGCGCTGAATATTGCCGCCGCGAGTCGACCGTCAAGCGCCGTCTCCGGTCCTCGCCGTGAAGTTCGTGCCGTCGAGTATCTCCGGTTCGAAATGCAGTCTGCTCCCAACTCCGCCGAAGCTGCTGCCGCCCCGCACAGCCCACCAGTGACTAGGGGCCTGGACATGCCGCTCATACCGATCGCGACACCGAGGAAACGCGTGAGAGACCCCGCGTCTCCAGAAGATGAGCGGCAGAGGGAGTCGCAGCGCCGCCGAGCCGACTCCCCTGACTCCTTCGTCGATCATCAACAGATCTTCGACTCGCCGGTACCCTCGGACACCGAAGACGGGCCTACCTACGCCCAACTAGCGGCTAGGAAAAGCCCGACGCCGTGCCGCAGCGATGCGGCCCCAGCACCATTGCCGCCCGCGCCGCTTCTGCCGAAGCAGGCGCCGCGCCCCCGACCCATTGTCGTGGACAAGCTCGATAGGTGGCCCGACCACCTGAAGGCTCTCCGCGCGAAGTTGGGGCGCGTACCGCGTCGTCCAGGCCTACCTTCACACCCTTGGCAGCTCGGTGGCGTGGCACACCTACACGCCGCCGATAGAAAAGGACGTCAAGATAGCCATTCGGGGCTTACCGGCTAAGACCACCCAGCAGGAGGTCATCGAAGGGCTGGCGGCCAAAGACATCGAAGCAACGTACGCGCGCCTGATCTATGGAGGGCGGCGCGCGCTGTTCTTCGTTGTCATTCGAAAGAACGAGGGCTGGCGCAAGGTATACAGTCTCCCGGACATCTGGTACCTGCCCGTCACCATCGAGAGCTGGAGAGCGAGCTGTCAAACGCTAACTGTCAAGTTTCGAGGTTAGATTTGATTGCGTCGCCTGCGCCGTGGGTTTTTCGCTTTTTTTGGATATCGCACTCGTAAAACGTTTTCCTATATATCTGATGTTGAAAGAAAGAAGCGAAAGCGAGACATGAACAAAAGCATGTGGCAGTTTGACAGCTGATGAGCTGAGAACCTCCCGTCCGCCATTTTGAACTGTGCTGTGATTGGCTGAGGCGAGCAATCTCGATTTCAGTTGTGTCAATGGTTATGTTCTAACACTCAAAAATAATTATTGCGGACTCCGAACGGCGGGACGTCCAAATAGTTGGTGGAAGCCATCATAATTTAATCGGCTGGTAAATTGTTTATCGTGGTTAGCTAACCACGGTTAGCAGAAGTTAACAGACCGGTTGGTGCAAGTCACCCTAATCTTATAATTCAAGCAAAGGAGATCCAGTAAATTAAAGTAAGTTTTTAAATTGAATGAATCCTTTTCCGCGACATAATATGTATATTATGACAAAAAAAAATACCCCAATTTATTTAATTAAAACAAAACAATTTTTTTAGGGAACCATATTAGGACATAGAAATTTAAAACACATTAAAGAAAATAAAGGAATATAAGTAATGCTTGAACCATATGATGGGGCTCAACGTCTGGAAACAGTAAAAGTATTTGAATGATGTCATCTTCTAATACTTGGCAGAGGTCTGTTACAGCAGGCTGTATAAAATATGTGTCACCGTCCAATTTGGAGCCCTTTTGTCCAAAAATAAATTAACAGGCCGAAATAAACATTTACTTTATCAAAGTAAATAAAGCATGTTTATTCACTAGATTAAAAGTCCTTTTCATTCCACTAATGTTCATTAAAAAAATACACTTAAAATTTCAATATTTAACATTAACATGCTATTGTATCATGTTCGTCAATTATTTGACAAGGTCAATGTTTAAAAAGCATTGTCTACGTCATGCATTTGGATGAAAACATTCTAAGTATATCAAATGATTATAATCTACTTGCCATACAAATCGCCATACAAAATTAACACTCAGAGAAGCTGGACTCGTATCGGCGCCGCCATTTGCTTTATTATGTCGAAACCTTAGGCGTAAAATTGCCTACGCCAAAATATAATTTTGCTATATTTGAAAGAAAAATGGCGCACAAAATTCTAGTTAATTAATCCTCTAAATTAATTATTTCCTTAAGAAAGAGGGGCATGTTCATTCACTTGTGACTACTTTTTATATTACTAGGTTTGGCCACATAACAATATAATAGTTTTGGTATTCCTTTGAAGATTGTACTTTTTTTAAACTGGAAATCATTTTTTCTTTTGAGCCTAAAATTTAAAGTTTATATTTATATTTTATAATTTAAAATAAAATTTTATTTACTCATAGCATTTAAAACATTCTAAAACTATTTTATTGAATCACACCGCTTAATTAATCGCTCGGAGCGATTAATTAAGCGTCTATGTTTCACACTTTAAGGTTTAGCCACGCCCGCAGGTTTATGAACTTTTGAATGTTTTAACATTTTTGAACTTTTTGTTTTTTTTATGACTCACAACGCTTATTTGACCCTTCAGGAGTCTATGTTTCAAACTTAAAGGTTTAGCGCTTAGTAGTAGTCGTAAATGGAGTGGGGGGGTTTTTTCCAGCCCTTAATGTCACCTGGATCTATAAGATCTTTTGTAACTACTTACCTTGTGGTTGGGGCAGTGGTCTGCTAGTAACCCAGTACTGCTTAGCAGTCCATACAGATATCTTACCTTCAAATTGGGCAGATCACTGGGTTCGAGAAAGACTCGTCCCAGTAAACTGTGTCTTTTTGACGCGAGGCCCGGGCAGAGACTAACGATGAGTATGCTGTCTTCAGGTTCTTCGCCACATATTCGGCAGTCATTGCTCTCGGTCAAGCAGTCGTTGCTCTAAGGGTTGTGTGTCCGGTGAGGAGACCGATAGTGGTTTTAAAATTCTTCTTCCTCATGTCGAGTAGGGCCTTGGTTTTCTTAGGAAGTGGCTGCTCCATCATGGCTTTTGCTTGGCGACATCCTTGGCTCTGTTTCCAGGATATCCGGTGTCCCTACTCCAAGCAATGATTTTCTTGCCCATAGCGAACGGGACCCCAACAACTGTCTCAGCCGGGCATTCCAGTGTGCCCAGTTCTGTGTGTGCCGGGTATGCCTTGATGGCCTGGTGTCCATATTAAGGTGATTTTGTTGGCTCTTCCCAATTTTTTGAGCTTTTGCATACAGTCCCAGATCACAGAAGATTCTGTGGTGGCGTTGGCCAGAGCGTCCAATGCTGCTTTGCTATCAGAGCAGATGAGGATTTTTCTATTTTTTTCCTTATGTCGACTTTGTAATGTTATGCTTTCCAATATGGCAAACGTCGATGATCAGTCGGTGAACCAGGCGTCCGCATTGTGGATTGCGAGCCAATGCGGATTCTTCCAGTCTTCCCTGGTGACGACTAGGATTTTATACCAAAATGTTTTGTAGTAGTAGATCCTGGCCCAGGATTTAGCGCGTAACCGCAGGCACACTTTTAAACTTTTGTACATTTAAAAAAATATATTAAAATGTGTTTTTTTTTTCAATTTTTATAAATTATACCGCCTGCTTGACCCCTCAGGAGTCTATGTTTCATAATTTCGAGTCAATCCGTTAAGCCGTTCAGCGTGGAGATCAGTCAAAATAGAGAGGTGTAGAGTTCCTAAACTATTATATTGATTACAGACAAAATTAAATATCAAGCACGAGTTAAAATTGTTGGACTTCTTTCACTACATAGAATAACTTCTGCTGGGAAAAAACTTTTTCTTATAAATCACATTTATTCGAGTGACCTTTCCGATCGTGATATCGCTAACTGTCGATTCCAAATCTAATAAAACTCAGACATTCTTATGGAATATTTTATTAATGTTATTCGAGGACTCGCGATATGAGGGCGGATCACTGAGGCACTATCGCGTAATAATGCCAACCGCAAATTCTCCTCGCCTCTATCTCCCACTCTTTTTCTCTCTCTCCCTCTCTCTTTACCATCAAATAATATTCAATATTTTTTGACCCAAATTGCGCCCGAATGTGTGCCTGCGATCCTCATTCATATTCATTGAGATTTTGCTTGTGTTTGCCTTTTGCGCACACATATATATGTACAATACGCGAGCTTTGATCAAAAATTCCACCTTGTTTCCATCCCACTTTTTAGACTATTGATACGGAAAAAATATAATTTTAGTTAATAACATAAAAATACAAATAGATATATTTACATTTATTGCCAGAATTGTGGCGTCACGTTTATGGTAATAATGCATGACATTTAATTCTCTATTATCGTTACAGATTGTTATTTTTTCTTAACAATAAGTAATAAATTATAATAATATTATACAATAAACTGAAATTAAAAACAAATAAAATAATAACAATTTTTCGAGATTAAAAATCGAAATGTAGGTACATTAATACATATGTAGGAGGCAACTTAACAGCGATGTATTAGATTGATTAGATAACAACATATAATTCATGATAGCATAATATTTATTAACAAAAATTCCCTTAAAACACTAATTAACAGTGGTACCTGTTTCGTATCTTGTAAGTCTAATCTTAGTAAAAATAAGTCTATTCTTAGTTAGTCAAAATATGAAATTAAGAATCATTAATATACTTTTTGTAGTCTATTTCCTAATATTTAAGAAATTGTATTTAGGAAGCGTATAGTCAGATGTGCATACTTAACCCCTCAAATGAATGGCGATTAGCTCGGGTTGCCTACGGCAAAATGTATATAAATTTATATTTACATTTACATTTACATTTACATAGAGCGGGGTTTACTATAGAGCTATAGCATTACTATAGAGCGGATTACTATAAAGCGGCGCACATTTACATTTATATTTACATTTATATAAATTTATATACATTTTGTATACATTTTGCCAAAGCATCCCTTAAGGGACGCCTCACATTTGAGGGGTTAAATAATATTTCACATATTAGTCTCAAATTTATCTATTTTAAAAAATAAATATGGATATCAAACTATATTTCGGGAGTTCGGTCTTGAACACAAAACACGAAATAGCTTTAAATAATCTTCCTAGAGAAAAATCTCAAATTCTCCTCTATTTACACGACTACCCAACATAAAAGGAGTGTAATGTGTTTAGGGTTCATCTATGTATGTTTTACGTTTTTATTCTACAATAACTTTTAAACGCTTGAACCGATTTAAAAGTGTGCGGTATTAATAGATTTGTTTTGTCATGCCAAGTGTCAAGAGGTACATTAACTTTCCAAAATCCAGTAAATGTCTAAATGTCCAAATTCCAATTGTCAATAAATTAATATAAATGTATGTGTTTAGTGTCAAAGGAAAAGTCTGATTGAGCAAATTACGAAAACATAGATCCATCTATATGGATAAATACATAAACGGCAAAGGTTTAAAAAAAACAGTAACAGAAATAACTATAAATACAATATAATACAATATATACAATATAACTATAATAACTATATAGTTCACTTTCTGTAACGGCCGTCGTGTGTAACGGCAGTTTTTTTTATATATTTACTTGATTAAATTAGGTCACCAAGACCGCTCTGCAAATAGATTAGGTGAAAGGACTCGATTATAATTCTCTGGAGCACAGAGGCAGGCCTTCACTAGCATGCTGAGATTATCAACTCTGCAACGGATCAGTTTAAAAATATAATACATGCCACAGTGAGAATTCCTCTGCTCAATTTAAGAGAATCAAAATCCACTATACCTATCAAAAACTAGAACAACTGCATATGTTTTTAATCTACTTCTCACAATTTAATTAAACAATGTATCCATAGCCCGGATGTTGGAGAAATATTTAAGATTATTTATAATGAAATTACTAATCAAATATGAAATCGAAGATTGTCGCGGTTGTTTGACATTATAAAAGGTCTAAAATTTAATTTAAAGCGTAAATTTTATAGCACTTAATGTTTCGGCGTTGTTGCAACCGCCGTTGTCCATGGTAGACCCTGGACAACGGCCGTTGCAACATTGCCAAAAAGTCGGGTGTTACGAAATTCACGCGGTAAATTCGTTTTTACATAATAATAATCTACTACTCAACGATGGGCACTACAAAATACAGAAGTTGTCTAATTTATAATTGTAGATCATTGGCTCAAACAGCTGTTTGGCGCGGTGGAATTAATATTTCTGAAATTAAAATTAATTTTGGCATGGCTACTTGACAAAAGATTTCATATTATCAAACAAATTAAGCAGGTATTGTTTTTTTTTTATAAAATATCAAAATTAAAAGAGATTTTTTTTTGATCCAATGACATTTTTATTTCATATAAAAACTCCCCTAAGAGTAATACACAATTTGTTTTTCTTCGATAAAAGTTACGTGATAGGGTACAATATACTAAAATGTAAGTACTATGTACCGATATCACCGGTGGTGTTTCTCACGAGACGTGACTTTATTTAACTTTCTTTATTTTCTAAAAGGAACGAAAGCCGCAATCCG
Organism: Micropterix aruncella; assembly: GCA_944548615.1. NCBI lineage: Eukaryota > Metazoa > Arthropoda > Insecta > Lepidoptera > Micropterigidae > Micropterix > Micropterix aruncella. The sequence continues at coordinate 14,473,453 of OX155955.1, read as the reverse complement.
TCGGTTCATTTGCTCGCATTGTTTACTCGAGCAGAAAAGTACTGCCAAGAGGCAGACCGAACAAACCCCTCCTATCTCTGCTACTCCTTGTCTTTTTGCCCCTTTCTCTCTCGCACCGGTGAACATACTCATAAAGCAGCGGACTTCATATTGCTATTGAAATGTTCATTTATAATTTTTATTCTGTATCAGACTTTATTATATTTCCCATAGCAACCCGGCCGTATATATTTCCCATAGCAACCCAGATATACAATTATCCTGAACCGGGATAATTGTACCTATTGGAATCTATCTCCTCTATTATTTCAGATTAATGATTTTACAAAACTCACAAAACAAACATTCTGGGTGGGTTTTTATTTTGACCGGTAAAACCCTTAAATTAATTTTCACTTTATATTACCTATTTGCCGACGAACTTGCTAAGACAGGAGCAAAGGAAACGTTATATGGCCCTAAACCTTGCTGTGGCGTACCAAAAAGCGTTGCAAACTTAATGCTCAAAAAATATGTTACGAATCCATCAAACACTGGAACAACACGACAGGTTTGAAAAATTCAAAAGTGCTAATATTAAGGCTTACGAACATAAGACTGCCCGTAAGGCCATGTCGTTAAATAGGAACAATCTATGCATACTGGTGAGGGCGTTCACGGGGCATTGTGGCCTGAACAGACACATGTACAACTAGAGCTGTCGAATACAACAGGCGAACTCGACACCTCAGGAAGTTTTAACAAAATTTGATCGTTCTGTCTCCCGTGAGGTAAGCGCAGAAGAGTTAGGACAAAAACAGTCAACCGTCAAGCTCCGCCACATGCCCATAAGAGTCCAACGGCTTAACCGCGAGATAGCTAGGTATGTTACCCAGCGGGTAACATACCTAGCTATGTGAACACGGCATCCTTTGCCGTGTTCACCCGGAATCGAGTAGCCGTTGGTCGTTTTAAGAGCAGTCGCCGTAAGATAAACAACTACCCCCGCTCTATAGGAGACATTTCTGTTTCCAGACTCCCCCGACTGTAAGTCAGAATGCATAATTGATTGGATGACGCCGCACGGTGAAAACTAGCCCTCAGGTCAGAGTCCTTCCCAGGCTCGCACTTTATGCGTGAAGGCCGGCGCATGGGTGTTGACCCGTGAGAGTGACCGACCCTGAACAAATGGGTCTTCGTGGCCAACTCCAACAGAGCCCATTAGCTCCCCAGACACATGTACAACCTTAAGCTTCGGGACACGAAAATGTGCGGATTTTGCCAAGAGGCAAAGGAAACTTCCCTGCAACGTATATGTGCGAGTGTGGCCCGCGGATGCGTAAAAGATACACCCAATTGGGTGGTCATCACCTCCAACCTGAGGAGGCAAAACAATCTGGCGCCAAAAGCCTGTTGCGGTTCTTAAATGGCAGGAGGCTTAGCTCAGAACTATAGCAGAACTATACCACAATAGATCCACAATGGTCACAGTGTTACAAGGGTTACAAATACCTTAAAAAACCCAAACAACAAATTTAAAATACTTTCCTTTGTATGACATTAATATATAATACAAAAAACCAATGTATACAAGTCCAAAGCCAAACCGTAAACCCACCCTCAATCCTTAGGCCCCAGTAAATTTTACTAACTATTCTTGCTACAGCTTTATAAAGCTGTAGCAAGAATACCAATCAATCTATCATCATCATCAATCCTCATGATTGATGACGATATACAGATATCCCAACATCCATTTTTGTATATATAAGTATATGGTAATTTGCAATGTATAAATGGCTATACTAGTGTTATTCTACAATATTCTTTTCTAAAAATACCATATGCTGTATACATTTAGGTAATACATAAATAAATAAATAAGTAAAATTAATGTTCTCTTCCTAACCTAACATTCTTTTAGCAATGTACTATATACATCAGGAAAAAAACATAGCAAAATATCAACATTTAATAAACATCTTGTACAATATGTTATATATTATTAATGTGTATATATGAATGTAGATAATTCTTATGAATGTACGATACACCTGAATGTACGATTACATCACCTGAACAAACAAGGTAAACGATTTTTCATGGCGTGATTAAAAAAAGGCATGCTACTGCAAGTTTTCAATGGCGCACTTGACTGCCTGCTATATATACGTGTAGCGTTTGGGCTCGTATTGATCCGGGAGCTATGAGGAGTTTGGTGCCTTGTTAAAATAAAACATCAAACCATATGATACTGAGCATATCAAGCTGTTACTTTCCGGCAGAGAAAAGGATTGTAAACGCGCTAAAAAAATCGCGATTATGACGGAAATATCCATTTTGAGTCCCCTTGAGATAATAAGGACCATTTCCAGATGGAAAACGTTATGTGTGTCTGTCTGTGTGTGTATTCCTCCGCAACAGCACTAATACGTTTAGACCGATTGAGTTGAAATTTGACCTGCAGGCATCATTTGGTCATGGCAAGGGTTAAAAAGGCGATGGTTGAAATCGATTCAGCACTAGCCATATTTCAATCTCAGAAGACTTGAAATTCGGTTCACATGTGCCTTGTTGAGCCGAAATCACACTATGAAATAGTTGTATTATCGGTTAGAATATCTCATATACAAGTTTCACTGATAACATTTTCGCCCTACATTTCAATTAAATATTAACGCTAACTGTTGGCGCTTGGTAAAACCCTACCCTCAGCCGAGAAAAGAACCGCGCCGCCCGAGGCATATCAAAGGAATCCAATCGGGTTCGTCCGCCGGCCGAGAGACGATGCTCATCGATTTTATTGTACTTCATATTGTATTGTACGGTTTTATTTGTATTTTATTCATGATATTAATATTCCAATGAAACCGGTCCTTGGCTGCTTGCCGAAAAGTCTTGGGTGACACAACCGGCGTTAACTGTTGGCGCTTGGTCCAACCCCACCCTCAGCCGAGAAACGAACCGCGCCGCCCGAGGCATATCAAAGAAACCCATTCGGGTTCGTCCGCCCGCCGAGAGACGACGCTCATCGATTTTTTTGTACTTTATATTGTATTGTACAGTTCAATTTGTATTTTATTCATGATATTAATATTCAAATGAAACCGGTCCTTGGCTACTTGCCGGAAAGTCTTGGGTGACACAACCGATTTTTTTAAATGGAAAAAAAACTAAATTTTCTGTTAAACATCATTCAGTATAATATGGAGACGGCAATAACATGCTTTTACATTGTTTTCTACTTGTTTCTTCGTCTGATCTCATTACGTGATTTTATTTTCAATATACGTGATGTTTCCGTGATGAATGGATAAAGGGTGATCGTTCGCCTACGATAAAGGGCCTCAAACGTACAATGTTCTCCTCAAAAGCAGAGCTATTCACGAAATATAAAAAAGAAGCATGCCAAACCCCGAGTTTGTTTTATTTTTAAGCTATTGCATAGCTTTTATCGCGGGCCTAGTAGGCCAGCGCGGCAACCAAATGAAGAAATTTCTTAACAAAAATTAATGATTTTAAACTGATAATTACATCTAAACGAGTACTGCTTACGATTCGAAAAAAATATATGTTAAACAAGAATATTTTCCTAATATTATTAGCTTTTGTTTATATTACATAGTGTAATTAATTTGTGAAATTAGGTCTAACCGAACACAAAAGTGACTACTACGAAAATACTATATGGCGTATTATTATGAAACCTGTACCATTTTAAAGATAATTTAATTATCTATCTTTTTATCTACGAATTATTTCGAATAATCCGGTTTTTTTGCTTTATCGAATAAAAAATTCGTGCGCGGTGCTCTATCAGAAGACGTTTAAATTATTCCGAAACATTTACTTTCGCAGCCGCAAATGATTCGGAATAATTTCAACGTTTTCCGATAGAGCGCAGTTATCTGATATCAGAAATAAAAATATATTTATAATTGTATAAGTTGTTAAAAATGCTATGCAATAGCTTTACCGCGGCAGTCCCCGAGTCCCACACGTATTTTTTTGTTTTTTTTTGCATTCGCTCTACCCAAAATAAAATTTCTTAAAAGATATTTGAAGCAAACCCGAAATTTTATTTTAATGTTGTAAACCATGCCAATATTTCACAGTAGACTTAGGTTTAAACTTAACCCGGAATAGACGTTTGAGTACTTCCTTTGATAACACACACACATATGTACTATAATGTGTATCTTTTCGATAATATTTAAAGCTTTGTAACTTGAGAATCCCTGAATATATATTCTTGGAATATATCTGTACTTTTACTTAAATACTACCTTTGCTTTCTATACATCTCTAAGCTAATAGTTAGCAACTGTAATAATAGTTGCCCTATGTTACTATTTGGGTATAACTCAAGAACCGATGAAGACAAATAATTGATACAAGTAGCAATCGATTTCCCATTATCGATTTCTTTTCAACAAAATAAGAGAATTCCATCAGCCAGGATAAAATGATCCACCAGCCGTAGCCTGGGACACAGAGTCCTTCCCGTGGTAGACTTTCATTTAAGAAGGCCACTGGACAGAAGCTGCATTGTGGGTTGAGCCGACCCCTGAGAACGAGATGGGTCTTAGAGGCCTACTGCACAGGTGCCATTAGCTACCATGCCAGACAGACATACACTTGGAGGTGTTAACTACAAGGGGCGTACCCAATCACCTCAAGAAGTTTTAACGATATTTGACGTCCGGTCTCCCATGAGGTAAGCGTAGAAGACTTGGGACGAAACAGTCCACTGCCTTGTTACGCCACTCGCACGTAAGACACCAACGCGTTGTCGCGAGAAACTGGGTGTGCATTCAGCGGGCTGACACTCGCGCCCTTACTTCCAGTTGCAACCAGATTACTCCGGTCTCCCGATTGGTTACAGTTTCAAGGCCGCTTACGCGGTCCTCTGCCTTAAGTAGCGGCGATTCGGTTTCTACCGAATCTATCGCGGCATCGGGTAGCCGATTGGTCGTTTCAAGAGCAGTTACCGTAAGGTTGACAACCACCTCCACTCTATAAGAAACAACGCAGTTTCCACACGCCCCCGGTTATTTATCAATCGGAATGCACAGTCGATTGGCTAACGCTGCACGGTATGCAAACCGTTTAGGAGCGCCCGAAGGGCGATTCTTAGGCACAGAGTACTACCCGGGCTCTCACTTTCGCTTGGAGGTTACTGGATGGGTTGACCTGTAAGTTGGGCCGACCCTAAAACATGGGTCATAGTGGCCTAACTGCACTGGCACCATTAGCTCCCAGACAGACAGACATCTAAGTATTCGAGGCACATTATACAATCTGATTTATTATAAAAATAATTGCCAAGGATCTGTGACTGCACTATAGGTAATCACATAACTGCCCATATAAAATATCTTTTCATACGTCGTCATTTAAGCCGGCGAGGAAAGTGGAGGGGCCAGTTTGACCATGCTCATTTTGTTTTGTGTACAGTATTTTGTCCAGCTGTCGTACGCTGGCGAACTTCTCAGTAGCTGGAGCTATTGAATTTTCCTTCCCTTCTGCGATCTACCACTCAGTCGGCTACTGCTTGCGGATGGATAGAAGAGAGCGAACGCAAAAAGGGTAATTATGACCCTTTCAAAACCACAACGTAGCAATTTTGTGCCATTTTTCAAGGCATTGTTTTTCAAAAAAATGGCCTCTAATAGTGTTATATTGAATGCTGAATATGTACGTTTATGATGAATATATATTAATCTTTGCGAAAAGTGTCATTCGTACATTTATCAAGAATACATTATTCTATTCTGTCAACCGTGTGCTCCGGCGAGAGATGATTAATATCTTAAAAGACTGAAATAGTAATTTTGTGATGAGAAATGATCGATCTCTTATAAAGTGCATTAAAAAATATTAGTTTTACGAAATAGCCTGTTTTTATTGTTTTCTTTTTAATATGTCATGGATAAGTAGTCCTGCTTAAGCTGATTATTTTTTAGACTTTTTGTTATGTTCAAAATAATCAAACTTGTCTACGCATAATGGTATATTTTTCATATACAATATATACCTTTAAAAAAATATTTTTAATGAATTACAATTTAATTTGAAGACGACCACTAATGGAATAAAAACAAACAAACACATTTCTCCGCTACTGTTGGAATTTGGAAGACATGAGATCGAGGTGCTCATCTCAGTCATTCTCCATTAAATGCCTAATACAATCTCTTTTTATTTCTTGCTTCTAGGACTATTATTATCTTTTTTTCTTTATTATTTATTGACTAGCAACATGACTATTGTAATTACTACCTCTTATTATTACTGGCTTTTTTATTTAATTTTATTTTTTTTAAATTTACCTCTAGGTTATTTTTCTCTATTTACTGATTAATCATTGCAATTATAATTTTATTGTATTTTATTATTATTATTATTTTAATAATTTTAACTGGTTATATTTTAATTTCATTATTATTTTTTTATGTTTCAACATGATTGGTATTAGGTATTAGATATCATTAAAATAACTCTTGAAATTTTTACTACGTATTTATTATAGTTATTAGATTTATTTAATTATTTTTTTTTACTTTTTCTTTTTCTTAGTATTAGTACTTTAATAAGTGTGCGCACATATCAACTTACAAGTAACCTAGTCGAGTCTACATTGGTATTGGCTTCGGCCTAGTTACGCAGACTTCGTGAATTATGTTTTGGAACATTACTTACGAAAGTAAATGTATTCTTATTTATTCTTATTCTTATATGTAATACACGGTTATCATGACCCTCCACATTCTTAACGTACCCGTTTTGTACCACTTCCTCGCCAGGTTAATATCTATTCTTTTTAATCAGACAGTACATAGGCAAACTTCTCATGATTTCTGGTCTTCTGTTGGGCACGAGTGCTGGTTTCGCGGCGAGCGCCGTCGCTCGTTCCGGAGGTGTGAATTTTTATCGGTATGACTTTATTTATAGGCAGAGCGCTGTAAAGTTAAGCTTGCCCGTTTTACTGGCCGCTGTAAATTGAGCCGCGTACAACACACGGTCCTCTAATGTTTCGTGTGTTTTACTGGGGGCTTACATACATTTTTTAAGGCCCTTCCGAAGCTACGCGAAACAAAGCGCCTACCAGAGCGGCGGCGCCCTCGTCCCGCGCCCAGCTGTAGAGACCAACCGAGATCGCTGAAACTAAGTATAGTAGAAACTTATTTATCCGTACTCAATAATAACATTACAGAACCTCATTTATCTATTTACTTTGCACATTCAATGTCATTTAGGAAACACGCAGGTGTTTCAATATATAAGATACAAAACTATTGAATTTCAGAGACAAAGCTAATCACATGTTTCCTATTAGGACAGCTTTCAATAAAAAGCGATTCGACGCGCTATAAAAAAGTATGGCGCGGCGCAACAATCTTCAGGAGAATTAACAGATGCGTACATATTCATATCGTCTGCGAAAAGTAGAAACCTACAAAATTTAAAACATTCATTTGTGTAATTGCTTTAAAATATAAAGCGCCTTATTTTATGAAGCGCGACTTATTTTATCTACCGAGAGTCAATACCAATTATGGTCAAAATATGTATTTTTATAGAGCTCTTCGATCATATAACCTAAATTTTCAATATTTGGATATTTTAATTTATCTTCCAATACTTGCTTCGAAGAAATTAGAAATACGATAAACAGCCTTTGGGTTTAATTGGTATTTCTTCGTCCGTTAGGTACGCAGGCTGTGGTATTGTTTACTACACTATAACAATGCTTTCTAGCCAGTATAATATTTGATAATATTTTCTACAAAAGTTCATGTGTACATTATAAATACATTGTGATTTATATTATATATATTTATATTAACTATACTTTTACATTTTATTATTACCTTGTCGTATTATTTATATTAATTTATTATTTGTGCACGTGTATGTATTTATATATGTATGTATTTTATGTATCATCATATATCTTAAATACATCTACATAACTCATAATGCGGCTTCCCTATCCGTTTTCCCTTACTTAAACCTGCATTTTTTTTCAAAGCTCGTTGCACTGTAACAATAGATTTAGTTTAATTGTGAAAACTTTTAATTGGCCTTAGATTTGCATAATATGTGTTAGCATTAAGTTTAAAACGCTGTAAGTTTTCCGACAAATAAAAATAAAATAAAATAAATAAAATAAATCCTTACAGGCAATCCTGTGTTACTCCCGAGGATATACATGTCCAGTCAGACTTCGATCCTCCAATAACCACACGCTATGATGATTTATGCCCCAATTATAAATAAGATATAAACGAATTTACCATGTGAAATGTGAAGCTCCCGACGTTTCGGTGACGTTGCAGCCGCCGTCGTCCAGGGTAGACTGAAAGGGCTGTCAAACCGTTGTTTTGCGGCTGCCGCCACTGCGTAGGTTATAACGGTGGTGGGGGCCGGGCTCAGAGCGCGCGAATTTCGAAAATCCTTCTTACACACAACACTCACTGTATCCTGTCTTACGTCCTTGCGTTCGGCGTTCGGCGGCGGGAACATTTTCAGAAGAGGATTCCACGTAGAAGAGAGTTTGTAACCGTCGTCTCTATTGAAGTTCGGGGTTCTTCTTATTTCCATAGCTTCCCGGATCATGCGAGGAAAGTAGAATTGTTCCTTGGATAGCACAATGAGATTTTGAAACTGCATCCAGTGGTTACTTCCGCTATCCAACATATGTTCGCAGATCGCCGATTTTTCTCGCTGAACGTGTTTAACAGCTTTGATGTGTTCTGACGAGGCCGTTTCGTTTGTCCAACGTAGGCTAAACTGCATTCGACTTTATACACACCTGGGGTTTGCAGTGGTATTACATCCTTTACAGGCCTCAAAAATCAGCCGGCTGCAACGTCACCGACAAGCGCTAGATGGCGCATCGTGATTAGCGTTGTTTATGCTATTTTTCGAAACAATAAATTTGTCAATTTAAAAAAATATATATTTTTTTTATTTTCTTTTTCTACATTTTTTTTATCAAAGTTGCTTACTTGCTCGTACTGATTCACCCCCTTTAAGTGTGCCGGTTTATTATAACTCAACCTGACTGTATATATATGTATATAGAGTGAGTTTGTATTAACCGGCATCCCTGAAGGAAGTGAATCAGTACGAGCAAGTAAGCAACTTTTGATTAAAAAATTGTGGAAAACCAAAAAAAAACGAAAAATATATATTTTTTTTAATTTGAAAAAAAAGGAAAAATAGTATTAAAAGCGCTAAGCACGATGCGCCATCAAGCGGTAGGTAAAATATCGCCAATATCGTTTATTAGAGATATTTTACATACCGATAGATGGCGAAACGTGCTCAAACACATGTTAAACTTGTATTTAATAGTCAAGTTTTTCAAATTTTTGAATTAAAAAAAAATCTAAAAAAATGTTTTGTTTTTCGCTTTTTTTTAAATAAAAGTTTTTCAGTTGCTCGTACTAATTCATCCCCTTGAAAACTTATTTATATATACGCGTATATACATATATACTAGGTATACGCATATTTAAATATGCTTCCAGACTCCCCCGACTGTTAGTCAGAGTGCACAATCGATTGGCTTGCGCCGCACGGTGAGCAGACCGTCCAGGAGCGCCAGAGGGTTGATTTCTAGGGGAAACTAGCTCTGAGGCCAGAGTCCTGCCCGGGTTCGCACTTCATTCGTGGAGGCCGCCGGATGGGTGTTGACCCGTGAGTGTGACCAAGCCTGAACAAAATGGGTCTTCGTGGCCAACTCAACAAGGGCCCCTTAGCTCCCTAAATTCAGAATGGCAATGCGTGATAGCGTCGATAGCAGCACTACTTTCGGTACGTCTCTAGTCGGTCTCTTTCTACTTCAGCGACGCTCGCCTGCTGCCCGCGGATTTACTTTCGGCCCGGATTTTGCGTATTCCAGAGCCGCGCGTTTTCATGAAATATTCCACTGCTCCGGCCGGCGACATTTTTACTATAATATAACGGCACCGGATGTCCTAATACCTCTGCATTTTTGAAAGCTTGAGGTTATTCACCCGCTGTAATCTTCCATGGCCGGCACGAGCTAACGAAATCAGCAAACGCATCTGCAAATTTTGCTCGTCATTAATTTTGACAATTGCAACGATTCCTGCAATGCCTGATTATTTAACAGGGAGCTAATGGGCCCTTGCTGAGTTGGCACTGTTCGGGGTTGGTCACACTCACGGGCCAACACCCATCCGGCGGCCTCCACGTATGAAGTGCGAACCCAGGCAGGACTCTGGCCTTAGGCCAACCTTCTGGCGCTCCTGGACGGTCTGCGCACCGTGCAGAGTAAGCCAATCGACTGTGCACTCTGACTAACAGTCGGGGGAGTCTGGAAGCAGTACTGTTTCCTATAGAGGAAAGGGGAGCTAATGGGCCCATGCTGGGTTGGCCACGAAGACCTATTCTGTTCAGGGTCGGTCACACTCACGGGTCAACACCCATCCGACAGCTTCCACGCATGAGGTGCGAACCTGGGTAGGACGTTCGGGCGATGGACTTCCCCTGGGAATCAAACCTCTGGGGCTCCTGGACGGTCTGCGCACCGTGCGGCGTAAGCCAATCGACTGTGCACTCTGACTAATAACTTGCGGTGTCAACTACAACGGGCGAGCCCGTCACCACAGGACGTTTTAACGATTTTCTCGTTCTATCGTCCTGCAGTGAACGTAGAAGACTTTGGACAGAACAAATCCAACGTCCAGCTACGTCACAACCCGCAAGAAGCCAACGCCTTACCGCGAGATAGCCAGTGTTACCTGGCGGGCCGACCCTCGCGCCCTTGCTTCCAATTGTGACCAGATTTCTCCGGTCTCTCGATTGGTTCCGAGTTCGAGGTAGCTTGCGCGGTCCTCTCCCTTACGAAGCGGTGAAACGGTGTGCACCGAATCTATCGCGGACCAAGGCGTCCTTTGCCCGACTCTGAACCGTGATCGGATGGCCAATGGTCATTTCAAAAGCAGTCGCCGTAAGGTAGACAACCACACCCGCTCTATAGGAAACAATAGAGTTCCCAGACTCCCCCGATTGTTAGTCGGAGAGGGTCGGTCACAGGGTCGGTCACACTCACCAGGGTCGGTCACACTCACGGGTCAACACCCATCCGATGGCCTCCACGCATGGGGTGCGAGCCTGGGTAGGACACTGGGTCAACCAGTCTCCCCCGGGAACAATCCTCTGGCGCTCCTGGACGGTCTGCGCACCGAGCGGCGCAAGCCAATCGATTGTGCTCTCCGACTAACAATCGGGGGAGTCTGGGAACTGTATTGTTTCCTATAGAGCGGGGGCAGTTGTCTACCTTACGGCGACTGCTCTTGAAATGACCATTGGCCATCCGATCCCGGTTCAGAGTCGGGCAAAGGACGCCTTGGTCCGCGACAGATTCGGTGCACTCCGTTTCACCGCTTCGTAAGGGAGAGGACCGCGCAAGCGACCTCGAACTCGGAACCAATCGAGAGACCGGAGAAATCTGGTCACAATTGGAAGTGAGGGCGCGAGTATCTCGAGCCCGCCGGGTTTATTCCTGGCTCACTCGCGGTAAGGCGTTGGACTCTCACGGGTTGTGAAGTAGCTGGACGTAGAATGTACTGTCCAAAGTCTTCTACGTTCACTGCAGGGCGACAGAACGACTAATCGTTAAAACGTCCTGTGGTGACGGGCTCGCCCGTTGTAGTTGACACCGCAAGATGTTATTCGGAGAGCACAGTCGATTGGCTTGCGCCGCTCGGTGCGCAGACCGTCCAGGAGCGCCAGAGGTTTGATTCCCAGGGGAGACTGGTTGACCCAGTGTCCTACCCAGGTTCGCACCCCATGCGTGGAGGCCATCGGATGGGTGTTGACCCACGAGTGTGACCGACCCTGAACACATGGGTCATCGTGGCCACCTCATCATGGGCCCATTAGCTCCCGGCGACTCTGACTAACAGTCGGGGGAGTCTGGAAGCAGTACTGTTTCCTATAGAGCGGGGGTGGTTGCGGACCTTACGGCGACTGCTCTTGAAACGGCCATCGGCCATCCGATCCTGGGTGAACAGCCATTTAAAGGACGCTGTGGTCCGCGATAGATTCGGTATACACCGTTTCACCGCTTCGTAAGGGAGAGGACCGCGCAAGCGACCTCGAACTCGGAACCAATCGAGAGACCGGAGTAATCTGGTCATAATTGGAAGTAAAGGCGCGAGTGTCGGCCCGCCAGGTAACATCCCTGGCTATCTCTGGGATAATCTGGTTGCAACTGGAAGTAAGGGCGCGAGTGTCGGCCCGGTGTCTGATTAACCTGGTTATCTCGCGGTAATGCGTTGGCTTCTTACGGGCGTGTGGCGTAACTAGACGGTGGACTGTTTTTGTTTCAAAGTCTCCTACGCTCACCTCACGGAGACAGAACGATATAATATCGTTAAAACTTCCTGAGGTGACGGGTTCTCTTGTTGTATTTATTCAACAGGTGAAAGAGATAACGGCCTATGGGCCCAGTGCAGAATTTATGTATAAGCGACACAAGCTACAGCTTAGACCTCCCACTTTCTTGGGGATTTTCCGTGTGAGCAATTGTTATATAGGGTACACCTAAATATACTGCAGCAATAGCTATAAGAACTTAGGGCATTATCAAATGCGAATGCAACACATATAGTACTTTATCTACTCATTCTTTTGTACTTTATTTCGTAGATTTTAGAATTGACGGTGGTTTTACCTCGGGTTGGTTAAATATAGCAGAACCGGCCCTTTTTATGAAATCTTTTGTTCCTTCCATTATTCCTCTACATTATACAACTCCAAAATGGATAAACCACTCCGTATAATATAATGTTTACGCAATTCGTCAGAGGGTTAAGTTTAACATACGCTTTCAACCCTTTCTTGTATATGGAAGCAAAAGCCTTTGAAAATAAAAACAGAAGACAGGTCCATTAGTCAAATATGCCATACTTGCTTATTTTCCATATTTAATATATGGATATTATTTTATATTTTTATTATTTTATAAAACCAACGTAGACTAGTAATCACGATTAGTGAAGGAATGAAATAAATAAAAACTTTAAATAAACCATCAAACGTAAAATAATAATATCAAATTTGTATTATTATTTTTATATTACATATTTGTTATAACTCAATTTGATTTATTTAAAATTATAAAACTATATATTTCTCACAGATCGTATTGTAATCAACGAAAAATGCGGATATCATTTTTTTCTAGGAAAAGCTCGCGTTTCTAAAATGTTTTACTAAAATATTTATTACAGACTATACCATTTTTTTATTATTGATTTATGAATTAATTACTATAAAACATTGATTAATCGCGCTGCGCCATCTAGCGGTAGGTAAAATATCGATAATACACAATATTAGCGATATTTTACTTACAGCTAGATAGCGCATCGTGCTCAAGGCTTTTTATAATATTTAACAAAATATATATTTTCTAAAATTTCTTATCAAAAGTTGCTTAGTTTGTAATACTTTTATCTAAAGTAATTTAATGATTTACCGACTACAAGAATGTCATTAATTAAAAACCCTGTGTGTATATTCCCATTTTTGGGCTTATCTACGCTTTTATAAATCAGTGCGCCCAGGGCAAGTAGCTGACTTATGTACACGTCACTTTACTTCTACGGTTTTGCCTTTATCCGGTTTTACTCATCGCATGGTGAACTTTACGAGTCTCTCGGTACCTTTTAAAGTGACTGCGCACGCGGGACGCATCAGTAGATTAAAACACATAAAATTCCAGGCGGACTTACTTATAAGGGCGCATAAACTTTGTAAACGAATTTAATTGAATAATTGATCTTAAAAGGGTAAGTAGTCGATTCAGGGACGTAATCTTAGTATCCTAAAAGGAGTACCAGTGACCCCAAACCACATAGATCAGGTACCTTGTGAACCTACTGTTATACTTTTGCATGATACATAGATACATTGTTTATTTGTGTCGTTCGGAAAATTAAACTGACCTTACAAAATCATTTGATATGGTCGCATACGAGCAGCATCTAGAAAACGCAGATATATATTTTTTTACCAAGACATAGACATAGACTCAGGAAAGAAGACAGTCGAATTTAAAGATTATGCGAATATCCACCACAAAGAAAGTTAAGTGGGAGGGGGTTAGTATTTCATTTAAATATGTCATTTTGAAATTTACTTGATATAAACTTCTGAGGAAGTTATGTATTGAAGGGGTTTGACAGAAAAAACACGCATAATTTATTTTTTATTTTATTTTTTATTTAGTACTAGCTGTACCCTGCGCGTTGCTATGCTACTAACTAAAATAAATTTGAAGGAAAGACATTACACAAATATTCAATTCAATTTAATAAAAAAAAAGAATTTTGGTTTTATTGAGGACACTAAAAATTTTCCTTTGGTTCGATCAGCACCAAACTTCACAAGAACCATCTCCAAACTAGTCTAAAGTTTCCCTCAAAATTTTATCAAAATCGGTCGAGTGGTTTAGTAGTCCATAGCGGACATACAGACAAACATTCATTTTTATATATATAGATAATAGGTACGCAAACAATACTTTAAAAATACATGGTTATCGCAAATATTTTTACATTGTTACTAATAGAGTATAATATTTGATGCATACTTCGCATGCTTAACAAATAATGGCGTATTTATCTCATGATTTACAAAAGTATCAGTATAAAAATTAATATCCTTAAAAATTATCATAACAAAAAAACAAAAAACAAAAACTTTTGTGGTAAAAATGTGGTAAAACGGAGAGAAGTACATGTTCGAGGGTTTTGCAAAAATCTTCATCAAAAATATCTAAAGTTTCTATGCTAGTAATTTTAATTATAATTTTAGTAAGAATGTGGTCACGAAAAGCCCTGAATACAAAATAATTCTACCCTAGCAACGCAGGGTTATTTCTCTAATAAGTATAATAAAACAGAACAGGAATTTGATTAAAAAATAGTTACGTCTTAATTTAATAACCATACAAATAGAATCGAATTTTGAGAGTTGTAAAGAGAAAAACACTTTTCCCGAAAATAAAAGCATTTATAAATTATATTTCATGTACCTACACAAGCATTTTTTGATAAGCTTATAATCGACAAAAAAATCTTAGCTAGAATAAAATGATTTACCTTTAACTGTTATTTTTATTTGATGTAATTTTTTTTCGGTTTTCTGTTTCTATTTTAACTTTGTTAAATGTCCTTTTACAAGCTATCGTCCAATACCGATGTATTGACACAACCTAGACACCCTATAATACCCTAATACATAACAGATTCACAGAGAATAAATCATTTTACTCTAAGTAAAGTAAAGTAAGAGTAAAAGCCTCAGAGTGTGCCAAAGGGCCATGAAAAGAGCAACGCTGGAAATCACTCTCTGCGACAGAATTCGTAATGAAGAGATACGACGACGCACGGGGGTGACAAACGTCATGAAACGTATCGCCAGCCTGAAGTGGGGCTGGCCAGGTCACGTCGCAAGGCAGGATGACGCGAGGTGGCCGAAGAAGCTTGTCCAGTGGGGACCGAGAACCACAAAGCGAGGCGTAGGGAGACCACAGAAAAGCAGCAGGGACCAACTGGCTGAGGGCAACAGCTGACAGACAGACATGGAAGCAGAAAGAAGAGGCCTACGTCCAGAAGTGGACTAAACAAGGCTGAGGAAGAATAATAAGAAGAAGAAATCATTTTAAGCGTGTCTGAATCTAAAATGCTTCTAAAAGTCCCTAAAAACAAATCTTAACTTACGATACTAACTGGATAAATAGTATATGTTATATTTAATACACAGTGCGAGTTTTTAATTACTAGCATCCTTAAAGGGGGTGAATCATTACGAGCAACTGAACAACTTTTGATGATTTATTTTGGGAAAAACCAAAATATTATTTATTTTCTTAAAATTGATTTTTGTTTTTTTTTTCATTTCAAAATTTGAAGAATTTGACTCCATCTATCGGTAGGTAAAATAACGCTAATAAACAATATAAGCCGACAGTTTACTTACCGCTAGATGGTGCATCGTTCTCAGCGCTTTTTTGACTATTCTTCATAAAAAAAGAAATTTGCAAAAAAAAATATTTTTTTTCTACAATTTTTAATTAAAAGTTGCTTACTTGCTCGTACTGATTCAAATATGCCGGTTAATTAAAACTCACCCTGTATAACTAAATATATTTATTATTTAATATATTATTTTGACTTTATATCTAATCAATTTCTAAATAGAATATTATCTACGTATGGATCAATAACCCTGTTATAATTGGATGGGCAGAATATGCGGTTGTTATTTCCGGATATTATAATCTAGGATTTAGACTAGCGGCGTACATTATTCCATTCCGAGCAACAGCGGTTAAGGTTACCCCCCAAGATTGCTTTGCTTGTTTGAATAAAGCTCACTTGCTTGTCTATGGTAAACATTATATAATGGAGCTACAAGCCACGACTTATATTGTGCTTGCCATGTGAGTAAATATTACACAAAAGTGACGTAAGCTAATGTGAGGAAATACCAAACAATAATACTAAAAATGTAATATTATTTTATTGTTATTGAGATTTTAATGTTATTGGGATTTATTCTCATTGGTAATAACCCTCAAAATCAGTACGTCTAAGGACTCCATTCACAATTCTCTATCGGTGACGTCATCATTACCTAATATCGCTATATTTTGAAAACTACTCAATATAAAATATCGATACTCTGTACCTACGTACTTCCTGTTCCGTCATTTTTATCGCGTCTTATAGTACTCCAATTTCGCATACTCTTCTTGTCATAGCACCATGTCGGTTGACTGGAAGATATTGTTTAACTAGCCTTGGTTAAATGGCATTATATGTTAAATGTTTTTAAAGTGCAATAAAGGGATATTTCATTTCATTGATTTGATATATTGCCATTTCTACAAAAATATTTCAAAAATATTTATGAATATAAAAAGCAATGTTATGTTGTTTTTTTTTTTCATTTTTCTGTTAAATATATTTATAATTATTTAGACAAATTTAGGCAAATAACTAAGCAGAGCTTTTGCTTAGGCGGGCAATCTATAAATATAGTTACATTGAATAGTGCGTTAATACGCTAAAACGTATAGATAAGTATAAATGGACGCGACGTCAAATATTTGAACCACAGTACCTATGTTAAATGTCACTGCGATTTAATTAATATATTTTATATTGGCCACAGAATATAGAATAAAAATACGTCACAATTGGCTTAAAAATACCCATTCCACCTACTCGAAAGAAAATTTCTAGCAATCGGGCTCTCTTTATCTATCGACTTTACATCATAACGTCTCCTCTCATCTATTTGCAGAATTCTCACGGATCAGAGACGCCTCTCTTGTGTAATAATTGAGTTACTATTTCGGCTCGTCGGTCGGCGCCCACTCTTTCTACATGGCCGATCTAACGTAATTGTACAATATCCACTACATTAATCCAGTAATCGAGCTTTTGGTTAATACGTATCCTTCATCCTTCGTTGATTTTCAATGATCTGAAAGACGCCCTTGAATTTCCTTTTTAATACCCACATGAACGGTTTCCTTTTATGGATTTTTTTTGGCTTTTTTCTGAACGTATAATAAAAGTAATGTTTGGTAAAGCAATAGCTCTTATAAAATGTGATAAACAAAAGTTTAACGTAGAAACAAAAACCTCTTTGAAAATTTAGATTATTAAAAACTGAACAGCTTAGAAATCTTAAAAACAGTGTGTAGTGAATGTTTCTTCTAAAATTAACCATAAATTTATTAAAAATGGAATAGAACAAAATCTATGGACTCCTAAATGGAATACGAATTAAAGAAATCTCCAATGGTAAAAAAGGTTGAAAAAGTGGAAAAAATGTTTTTTTTTTAAAAATGGAAAATATATTGTGTTGTGGGTAATTTTATTGCTGAAGAAGTAAAGATTTCAATAGGCACTGCGCATAGTATTTTAAGTGATCACTTAGAGATTTAATAGTTTCAAATATTATTCAAGAGCATTACAGACGAATCCAATTCGCCCTTGCATATTAAATCTAGAGTGTAAGTCTAAAAATAAATGACTTAGGTACATAACTAAATTAATGCTAACATTGAACAAGAAAAAACATAGAAATATAAAACTAAATAAAAGACAGTATGATAAACATGAGATAGCAGGGAGTTGCCTTTTCAGCTGCCAAAGGGATACACAAAAGATGTCTATTTCTGTGGGTAAGGAATTAAGAAGAGCTATAATCCTCCCCACTAGCCTGTCTACAAAAATATTTGTACGGCACATTAAACAATAGATGCGATCTCCTCGCTGTGTAATTTACCGGTACGTACAATTCAAACTTACATACATAGTATCTCTGGCAAATAAATAGTTCCTTGAATAAATATATATGCAAATATAATTAGGGAAATATATCGACGCGTTTCAAGAGTATTGTATCCTGCCATTCCTAGCACAAAATCGGAAGGAAGTAAGTATGGCTAAATATTGTATTTTCTGTAATAAATATATCTTAAAAATTTTCTTTGAATACGCTCTACCATCTGAATGTATTTTTTTTCACTTGTACAGATGTACCAGATGATCGAGTTATATTCAAGTATGCTACGGACTAAACAGAGATGAAGAAGGTATCGGCATGCTGGTTACCTAGGATTTCAGGATGCGAATAAAAACCCGAATAAAAATTTCTCAACGCTCTTTGCAATTGTTACAACAATTTCCTGGCCGTTTTTTGGATCGATTCATAATTATGGACTAAACATGGCTTTGCTATTACGATTTTGAAACAAATTCTCTAAGAAATGGAAACTCCTAAGAAATTAAAGGCCGTTTCATTCGCCAGTGAGATCATTGGCTTTCTTTTCTGGACAGTCGACGGGTCGTGATGGTTTGACCTTGATCATGGAGCTACAATGACAAAAGCTGTATAATGTAAATGCTGAACCAATAAAAAAATTGCGATACGAAACAAAGTCGCTAAAATTGTTTTGTTTCACTAGGATAACGACTCAGCACATACGTTCAGAATTTCAGTGGCTGCTATTGGAGAACTTAGGGCTTTGAAGTATTGAAACATCCTGTATTTCAACGGATCATGCCTCTAGTCATTTCTATCTATTTCCGATATTAAACGAGCATCTGAGAGGTGGAAATTTGAAGATGACGACGCAATGGTAGCGACAGTGCAGAATTTTTTAGGTGATAGGGATGAAGAGTTCTTTAGGAAGGGCATTTTATGTTTCGAAAAAAATATATCAAAAGAATATTCAATAAATGTTAACTTCATTATATGTAAAAGTATTGGCTACAAAATGAAGAATATTCCTTTTTCTTAAAATACTCCTAAATAAATTACCAAACTTTTACGTTTCGTTTATAAAGCTTTTCCTTCGCTCTAATTGTTCCATTCTTTTGTGCTTTCTTTCGACATATTACCTAAATTCCCATTTTAACTTATTGCCGTTCATTTACAGTCATTCACAGTCACTCTTTCAGTCATTAAAAAAACACGTCGTGTAACCGGCCGCCATTTTGCTTCGTCATTTTGACGTTTCAATCGAAAAATCTGGCTAAGTCGTTACAGCCGTAATATTTCCGACGTATTAGCAAAGAGAATCAGAAGGTCGATTAAAATACGCCAGAAGGCAAGAAATGCGCAAATATACTCTGTAAATAGAAAGAACGAGCGGTTTGACGCCTTTGTCAGGAAACGCGCAACCCTCGAATTACTTTATCGAGACGCGAGGTTACTTTGCTTGAGCCGCTTCTTAGGCATTGCTGACTCGACTATAGAATAAAAGCAAGTGCTTGAGCATTGCTTAATTACGAGTATATGCTTAAGCATCGACTATACATTAGTTAGTTAGTTGATGTGTCCGAGCCAGGTTGAGACACGTCTCTCCAAAAATTTCCGGCCTCGGTGGTCTTGTTGTTCGTCTCTTGTAGGTCCAGGTGTGTGATTGGGGTTGACATGTTCATCCTGCAGAGTTCTGCAGTCGTATGTTGAATTCACTTTGTAGCACCAGCGGACGAGATTGGCTCGGCATCTTGTCACATTGTCCTTTGGCCCGGGGGTAGAAGGATTGGCCGGTGAGCTTAGCCTCACAATTTCCCCGGGACGGCCAATTGTTTATGGTCGCAAACCAGAAAGTCGAAAATGTGCACAATTTTAGGGGAGGCTCCTTCTGTGTCCCAATACATTGAGGTGTTAGTAATGTCACTTTGTTCAGTGGGATAAAATATGCCTCATACTATCGTGAATTAAACAAAAACGAAGTTGCTTTTCCATACTTGGCAAAAACGATTAGTCAAGAGTATCCACGGTATTTACTACTGCCAACTCGACCAAAACCAAAAGTATCTCGCTAGCCAATTACGATGACCGCTTACAGTCTGTCATGAACGCCAAAATATCGTCTTGGTTGTCTTGCCCCCTCTACAAATTGATCAATGCTTGACCTAAGTTTTATACTTTTTCCCACACATTTTCCCCCCGTAAAGAGTGTTGCATACTCGCTTCCACCTTAGCGATGCAATGCGATGCAAACCATAGAGTAAAAACATCCGGCAAAACCAATCTTATCCAACCTTTTTCTTTAAAAATACATTTATTGATATACATTATTATGTTTGAAACTGACTATTTTAAACCATATTTTGAACGGTCACCAATATTCGATATTTTTTTCCTTTCATTAATAATAATTAAATAACAGTTTTTTTTTCGTTTTTCTTCTTGACTTGAAGTGGATATAGCTATTTTAATGGAGGCCAGCCGAAACGGTTGCGCGCAGATCTGTCAAACGACGAAAAGTTCCTATAGGCACTCTTGGCGTCCGACGGGTTAATTGACATTAGTAAATGGAACAGATTTATAACTGTGAAAATGAGTACAATTCGAATGCACCAACACCCACCCATCGCATAAACCACGCTAGACTCGGAATTTCTTAATGAGCTTTAATAATAGATCAGATTCAATTACTTTTACAATCTGGGAAAATAAGTTTTTAAAATATTCACTACCTCCACGACTGTAAGGCAATTATGTTTTTTTCTTTCTTTGATGCATTGGCCATATCTCGGTTTCCTATCATTGATTTTGTCGAGTTCTCGATATAATCTTCATAAAGCGTCGAAGGGGCGAAATGCGAGCGTTCGGCTCTCGTGATTGGCATCAGCACGGTCGCATGGAATTTATTACGAGACGCCTTTTTTGTGAATTTATTCCTTAAAAAATAACTACAATTCGAAGACTAAAATACGTACAACCCATCGCATAATCCTCGCCAGAATCGGTATTTCTTGAGTAGCATAAATAATTAAACAGATTTAATTACTTTTACTAACTGGGAAAATAATATTTTAAAAATATTCATTACCTTCCCAACTATAAGGCATTTATGATTTCTTTCTTTGATACATTGGCCATACTCGAACTCCTTTCATTTATTTTGTGGATTTCTCGATAAAATCTTCATAAAGCGTCGAAGGGCCGAAATGCGAGCGTTCGACTGTCGTTATTGGCATCAGCACGGTCGCTGGGAATTTATTTTGAGATGCTTTATTTGTGCATTTAATGGTCGACTATGGTAAATGGAAAAGGTTTATAACTAGGAAAATAAGTACAATTCGAAGCCTAAAATAAGTAGAACCCATCGCATAATCCTCGACAGACTAGGTATTTCTTGATTAGCATATAATTTTACAGATTTAATTACTTTTACAAACTCGGAAAATAAGATTTTGAAAATATTCATTACCTTCCCGACTATAAGGCATTTATGATTTTTTTCCTTTGATACATTGGCCATATCTCGAACTCCTTTCCTTGATTTTGTGAATTTCTCGATAAAATCTTCATAAAGCGTCCAAGGGCCGAAATTCGAGCGTTCGACTGTCGTTATTGGCATCAGCACGGTCGCTGGGAATTTATTTTGAGATGCTTTTTTTGTGCATTTAATGGTAAATGGGAAAGGTTTATAACTGGAAAAATAAGTACAATTCGAAGCTTAAAATAAGTACAACCCATCGCATAATCCTCGACTGACTCGGTATTTCTTGATTAGCATATATAATTGAACAGATTTAATTACTTTTACAAACTGGGAAAATAATATTTTAAAAATATTCACTACCTCCCCGACTATAGGGCAATTATGATTTTTTTCTTTGATTCATTGACCATATCTGGCCCTCCTTTTCTTGATTTTGTCGATTTCTCGATAGAATCTTCATAAAGCGTCGAAGGGCCGAAATGCGAGCGTTCGACCGTCGTGATTGGCATCAGCACGGTCGCAGGGAATTTATTATGAGACATTCGATAGTCTCGTCACGGCGCGCTTTTCGCGATTCTGTTGATGTAGGGGCGAGCGCCCGGGGCCGCCGCGGAGGCAAACATGGCTTGCAGCACCGGTAGGCCTAACCTATCGAGAAATTGCCTTATTGGTGTTGTTTACTTAGGTGAGTTTATCTTTTCAGGCGGTGGAAAATGTATTTTGGGATAAGTCGACGAGATGCGGCGGTGAGCAGGTTAACTTGACGACGCCCACGGGCGGTTTGTTTACTTGAGAAATTGATTCGACGTCACCTACATCATAGAAGCTCCGAAAACAGACGAAGAGAACATACAAAAAAAAGTATTTTTCAATATAGGTTGTCGACAGACACTCTTTCGAATACAAACTTCACTCCGCCTTCGGCAAAGTGAAAAACTTTCAAATAAAAAATGATGGTAAAATTCTTCTTACGCTTACGCTTACCAGAATGCTTATATGATCTTAATGAATTTTAATATATTTAATAGATTATATTATCTGTAAGAGTTTCAAAATCTCTTGACATTATTCTCGTTTGTGACTTGTATATTTATTCTTAATTCCTAAATTAATTTTCTGGCTCTTATTGCTTTACTTTCATTTTGATTATTTAAACTTAATTTGATTATTTAAATTTTAATATTTTTGGATGATTTTTCAATTCATTGTTATTTTTGTTTGATTTTTATTTTTTATTTTTATTTCTGTTTTTTATATTTTGATAATTGTATTCATGTTGCTCTTTATGTTAGTCCTATGTATACTTAGTTAATGTGGTTTCGCACACTATAACTCGCTTTGGGTGCTTTCTATTTTTTAGTTTTTTTATAGTTTGTTACTAAATTTTTAAGTTATTTTATTATTTAGATTTTTTAATAGACTTTTTTATAATTTTGTGTGTAATTGGAAATGTAATTTTATTTCAAATAATTTTATTGAAATGTAATTTCTATACCCAGATTGGGTTTTTGAAAATAAATGTTTACTTTCTTACATACTTACTTATTTACTTACTTACTTACTTACTTACTTACTTACTTACTTATTTACTTACTTACTTACTTACTTACTTACTTACTTACTTGCTTACTTACTTACTTACTTACTTACTTACTTACTTACTTTCTTACTTATTTACTTGCTTACTTACACACATGTCGGGTAAAACTTACTTACTAACTGACTTACTTACACACATGTCGGGTAAACTATTACCATGAGCGCTGCCAGGATTACTTTCAGGGAGGTGCATCTGCACCTACACACTATACTAATAATTAATAAAATAGGGAAGAGTAGAGGAGAACACTTAATTTAATGACAAGGTTATGAAAAAATAAGGACAGCAACCTAGACGCCTCCGGATTTATTCAAACATTAACTAAATAACAAATTCTTCATTTTTTAAGTGTATTTTCTTTCCCGATAGGGAGGGGTGCAAGTGCACCCCTTGCACCCTGCTGCTGGCGCCCATTTCTATGGCCATTGATTATATATATCTATCTATTAACCTTTGGCCGCTTCCATGCAATTAAGAAACTTTTTTTAAAATCTCCTGGCGGAAAGCAAAATCACAATCTGCCAATCTATTCTCCTCCCTCTCCTTCATTATTCAGATGTTGCCTTTCTAGACATCAAGGAAAATCTAGCCACCATGGTAGCCCCTACACTGAGAAAAAATATTGAGTCGACTCTTACATTACCATGTTGGTATTACATTTGATCGTTTCAATCGTAATTTTGTTCAAACGCCATTACTTGATTATATGTATCAACATTTTCCTTACGGTTAATACATAAATATCAGTATTGTGTAATTTCAACATGATTAATGTGTCCGACTTATAAGCGAGATCTCAAGGTCGCTACGTAATAAAATAACATAATGGTTTAACATTACGACACGGTTACTACCGTCACGGCAACACCGTTGCGCTTCAGGTTAATTCATACGTATGGATCACAGTCCGAGTTATATACGTAATCCTTCTTGAAAAATGCGTATTTCCGTGTATGTAGTTCTCTGATTTTAATAGCAGGTGATTGGGTCCATAAATATACTGATATTAAATTTCCTCAGACACCAAATTGTGAGTCTTACTAATCAAACGTCAAGCTTTAGCATTCGCCATTTCTAAAGACCGTGGTACGGTGATCGTGAACCGAACGGTATACGTAGAGATAAACTTTATAGGATTGATCGCCCCTTAAGTAAACAGTATGTACGTTAGGCGCGAGTATGTATTCGGAGACGTCGTGCATATAAACAAATACGAGGATCAGTTTCACGTACCCTGTCTAGTTGCAGTCCCTGTTTACACAACTCGAGCTGTTCCACGCTCACCTTTATTCTGCCGCAGACGTACTTTCCATTGCGCCGCCAATCGCCCCGAACTTGGCGATACGAGTCCCATTTAGTATAGCTGGAGAAAACTTTACGAATGCTACTGCTTGCCGCATTTATGCGAAATCATCCAATTAGCATCATTATCAGTATCAATTTATTCATTCAGAATATACATTAAAAGCAGGTCGTAATTTATTTATTTTGTTTATTTATTTAACAGAAAAAACATACAGCGCTACAAACAATATTACAATTACAATAAATACAATATTTCTGGCCGATGACATGTTTTCAACAATAGTTTTAGTTAGTTAAGTCTCCAATACGCACAGTGTTCACTTTGGGGAATCGGAAGGGAAAAAGAAAGGAAAACTAAGGAATGTGCAGTACAAAAAAATAGAAAAATTTACTCCATCATATAAACCTATCATAAAGTTAAAGAACAAAGAATGAAAAACCAAATAGTCCCTAAGACATAATATGTAAGTATCCCATGAGAAATGTCTATGTCACATTTTCGATTAATTTTAAGTATATGCTCTGCTTAAATTTATTCTTTTTCATGTTAAATAGAATTACTTTCGAACTTTTATAAAACTGACCAAAGTGTGCAACCTATATATTTTAAATATTTTTTTTTTATATTTATTTACAAAAAAAATTTTTTAGGAATTATGTTTACAGAATGATTTTGCGTCACTCCTAACTAGGCACTGCCTGTTCCAAGGAAAACGCCAATTTTCTATGATATTATTTTCAATGTTAAAGTTTAGTTTTATGAAGAGCTGCATAACATAACAGCGGATCACGTACTCAGTACGTGATACAAAATATTCTCTAACTCGCGAATCACGTACGTAGAACATGATCGACTTTCATAGTTTGTTTAAAAATCACGTACTCGGTTCGTTATTCGCGCCATACTATCGTGTAGCTTAGTCTTTTGTCTATACATACATATGCGATTCATTAGCATGAATTCATCGTGTGAACAAATATTAGCTTGCATTCATATCGTAAACCAAAAAAAAACGAAGATGTCGAGAGTCTGCAAAGTTTGCGCAGACGTTGGAAAGAAGCAAACTGGCAAACGAGGACACAAGGAGAGAGTCTAATATTACCCATATTTCAATGTACCACTATGCTACTATCCATGTTTCAAAAATTTCCACACAAAAAAGAATTATTTTCAATGATTACGTATGATTACTTCATGTACAACTTTTTTTCTCACAAAAATGCCCTTTTTTAATAAATATTTTCATAAATTATCATAATATTTCTTGCATTTTTAATTTTTATCCGACAGATTTTAAAGTCATTCTAATAGGTACAAAACAAATTGTTTCTATATCTAATCAGGTTATTTTTTTATAGCCGTTAAAATAATGCCAAAAAACGTCCGCGGGCAACGTAACACGCGCTATGAAAATCGGCCGCTGTTAAAGTGTTAAGAAAGTAATAAGAGTTTATTAAAAAAAAAATAAGCAAAAGAATCATTAAAAATCACAAAAATCATTAAATAAAAAAAGTACAAAATAAATATAATACAATATATTATGTTATAAAAATAAAAAGCTGAAATCACTCTTATCTACACATGGGCAATTTATATTGTTGGAGATGTGAGGGTGTATAAATTGTGTGTGATAATGTGTTGCTATTTATGAAATGTCATGAGGATACTGTCAGCCTGTGTTCTTCCTTTAATAAATAACCACTGAATTAGATTATTTTGTATTAAAAAGTAAGTAATTAGAGAATAATATCCAGAACTGGGTTTTAAATTTAATTTAAAACCCATATTAGGGTATAGGTTTGTTGATTGCCGATTAATTTTTTGATAATATTCAAAAGACAATTGTATCATAACACCGCACTTAAATCAATTATTGTTGATATTGGTTTTTAAGATCCACTAATTACCTGCTATTGGTAGAGACGGGAATAGTCGCGGCTGCCCTAAAGTAAACAGGTTGACTGCTACTGATCTATAAAAACCAGATAATGATGGATTGGATGAGTGGCGAGCGTGGAAATGCTCGTGGTCTTCCACGACGAGACAAATTTTCATTTGTATTCAGTTTTTGCATAGTACATGTACAGGGAGCTAAGGGGCTCTTGTTAAGTTGGCCACGAAAACCCATTCTGTTTAGGGTTGGTCACACTCACGGGTCAACATCAAGTGCGAGCCTGGTCGGGACTCTGGCCTTAGGGTTAGTTTCCCCTAGGAATCAACCTTCTGGCGCTCCAGGACGGTCTGCGCACCGTGCGGCATAAGCCAATCGATTGCGCACTCTGACTAACAGTCGGGGGAGTCTGGAAGCAGTACTGTTTCCTATAGAGCGCGGGTGGTTGCGGACCTTACAGCGACTGCTCTTGAAACGACCATCGGCTACCCGATCCTGGGTGAACAGCCGGGCAAGAGATGCAGTGGTCCGCGATAGATTCGGTATACACCGTTTCACCGCTTCGTAAGGGAGAGGACCGCGCAAGCGACATCGAACTCGTAACCAATCGAGAGACTGGAATAATTTGGTCGCAATTGGAAGTAAGGGCGTGAATGTAAGCCCGCTGAGTAAAACTCCTGGCTATCTTGCGGTTAAGGCGTTGGCCTCTTACGGGTTTGTGGCGGAGCTTGACGGTGGACTGTTCTGTCCAAGTCTTCTGCGCTCACTCCAGGGAGATAGAACGACTAATCGTTAAAACTTCCTGTGACGGGCTCGCTCGTTGTAGTTTACAACCCTAATTGTTCGCTCTCGACTCTCAAAATGAACCCCGGAATGACCCATTTATTAGGCCGAGCTAGGATACGTAGATGAGCGTCCCGTATTTTCCACCGACTGCACGGTCGAACCGCCGCGGCTGTGCAAATTTATCCAACAATTCACGTGACGCTGGTTTGCGTGCAAGTGGATGCCCGCGCGGGAAGTTGCGACGGGATTTCTCGAAGTTGTGCAGGTTAGGGCGGCCGCGTCCCGCCTTCCATCCACCACCAAACTTCGCATATTACGCGTCACCAATGACACATTCCACTCTCTTCCCCGCTTTGTGTATTAAATTACGCCATTGCTATCGCGCTTCGGATGCCGTACACGTCGAACGCAAGTTTGCTAATTAGCACTGTTGCATTTAGAGCTGCGTTCCTAGTTTATCATCAAGTCAAATGCGAAAGCGTCTTCCTATATATTACGTACAGGATGTTTTATCTGTGACTGTAGTAGTAAAGGCTCTTAAGCACCGTAGAATTAATTAATAGTTTTTTTTAATGGACTGTTTATTTAATCTAATGGAATCTTATTTTACTAATAATTTACTACGCTGATGTACCTTACCTTACTTCATTGGCTTCGAATACGTGAACGTAGAAACATGCATATTCTTTCCCTTCTTTATAACATCCTCAACAATCCTACCGCTCCCTCCTACCTAACCGAAAAAATCAATCACTTAGGAAGTCATGGTCTTTCACTCCGTTCCAGTCAGGATAGTAAAATTGCGATTCCAACTCATAATTCTTCTTTTTTTACTTATTGCTTCACCGTTCATGCAGCTAGGCTATGAAACCAGCTCCCGCCAGACATCAGAAACGCACCAACGGTTTCTACCTTTCAAGTGTCTCTGAAAAAGCATTTCATGTCCCTAAATTCCTAGTTATCCTAGGTCTCATCCCATCCTCTCCTATCCTTCGCTTCTTGCGAATTTTTCCAACTCCTAATTTTATTTATAAAATGGCATTTTTGTTACTTGATTATTTTTCTTATGTAATAATTTTTTCTTCTTTTTTTTTGTTAATTTTTAATTTATCTTTTGGCACCTAAATTTTTCACTTCCACGAAGGTTGGCTGTAAGAGATTGTATTTTAGGCAATAAGTCCGCCTTTTGTATGTTTTTGTTTAATGTGCAATAAAGAATCTCTATCTATCTATCTATCTATCTACCTTACCGAAATGCAAATCAGGGGCTACTTAAAAACTGGAAAGAGCGCGTGTATTCGATTAGTTTATTCCTTGAAGAAGTTTGATCACATATCGACCTCTCGTAGGTAAATAGAGTAGCTCCTCATTAGATAATGTCGGGATTTTCACATGCTTACCCTACTCTTTCGTATATCTTCTAACACGCCTTCTTATTTGTATAATCTCTTCTCTCCGATTAAAGTCCATAGCCGTCCATTACGCTCTCAATTCTATTACTAGCTTTCTATCACTGCATTCAGCATTCATCAACTTTCATGACCAAGTCTTGAAATTCTATTACCTCAGTATTCATCAACTTTCATGACCAAGTCTTGAAATTCTATTACCTCAGCATTCATAAACTTTCATGACCAACTCTAATCAGGTTTAAAAAAATCTATTAGGAGACAATTATGAATTAATCCCCCCCCCCCCTCTAGCTTGTGCTTATATACAATATGTCCCTTCGATATTGACTTGACGTATGTTATCAATTTCTGTCTTATTTTCATTATTATGTTTATTATGTAATTGAACTCATTTATTATGACTACTATTTTTTAAAAACCACTTGTTATATATTTTAATTTGCCTGCATAAGCATTTAGTCACTATAACTCCGACGGTATTGTCGTAAGAAAGTTGCCACTTGGCAATAGGCTATCCATGTTGTACTGTATTGCTTGTGCAATAGTTTTTCAAACTAACAATCAAACAAATAGTATTCTTAAAATGTTTATGTAGTTATCCTAAAAGCTTCTCACATTGATGCTTTTGAGCCATGCCAATGACCCTTAATTTTCACAGTCCGGCCTTTTCTTCCACTCGGAAGTTCAATGAAATGCGTTATTTCTAACCGACCTCAAAAAATGGAGGAAGTTTCAATTCTTATTTTTAAACGTTTGTTACCTCAGAATTCTGCCATTTATGATCCGATTTGGAAAAAAAAGAAAGGATATTCTTACATATTGGTCCCATTTTTATCGAAATTCTGTTCTGATGATGAGATCCATGAGGATTGAGGGAACTCCTCAAATATTACCATATGAAGTTAAAAATTTACATGTTGGTTCAATTCCGATGACAATGCATTTTTTATGTTAAGCATGTCCAAATTCTACACCCAATTGGCTCCCGATGAGAAGACTCTTCTACGATCAATAGCACAGACACGAAATTTTGTATACTAGGGTCCGCTCCCTACCAGGGAATGTTGTATATGCATTCAATTACGAGCCCGTTCTATGTTACCCCAAGAGAGGACTACGGCACCCAGGGTTGAATTCCAACGAGGGATCTCCTTAACGGTCAAAAGCACAGACACGGAATTTTGTATCCGCATTAAATTATGATAGCCCGTTTAAAGTTTCACTATGAAATGGATGATGCACTTATAAAAAAAATAAGTCGTTTATTTTTGTTAAAAATTTGTATTATCTTTTATATCCTATTTTTTATATCCGAGAAATCAATGCAGTTAAGTTAAATTGCATTGATTTCTATGGGTTTATGTTTTATTTTGATAAAAACTATCAGCTATGTTATGTTATGGTATTATGCTTTCTTGTGAAACTCCACAATGTATTTATTTACTTATTTATTTATGGATGACTATTATTGATGCATACTATAACCATTTAAAATGAAGAGTCTATCTAAGTAGGCGAAAGCCCGTACCAAGGTAGATTTCTGCGTTATGTAGGTATTGCCGCGCACGTAATGTTTAAATGTACAAGGTATATAATATAAACTACTGTACTAAAATATATTAAAATAATATAATGATAAATAAGGATACATAATATTAATAATAAGGGTAAGGTTATAATAGATGTATACAAATGTACTTAACATAATATTAACTGCTATATCAACATGCAAAATAATATAAATACATTATAATACACATATAATATATTTTATAGATAGCGTTCTATTTTATTACAATATAATTAATATAATAATATATTATACTCCTATGACATTGTATTAGTCAATCGGGTGAATTCTCGGTTTCTTGTCTTCTGATCTCAATTAGCTATTCTATGATTTTTTACCTGTAACATCTTTAAATTAATGTCTATTTCATGCTTAATTTTATTATACATTTGAACTCTTAGAATGGTAAAATGGTTTTGCGCGATTGTACTTTTCTTTAGGGGGTGGCATGTTATTTAGCGGTGACTGTATGCGTGGCGATATTATGCTCTATTATGTTATGACCCTTTTCATGCATGAAATAAAAAATAGTGATTATGTTCACGTATAGTTGGCGCACAGCTAAAACTTGAAGCTGTATAAATAGTTCATCGCTAGGAAATCGGAATCTTCTATATTATTATCCTTATAGCCACCTTTTGGGCTTAATTTAGCAAGAGTGTCTAATATTGATAAAGATGCACCACCCCATCCAAGAATTCCATAAGTTAGGATGCTGTTAACCAATGCGTAATCGGCTACTTTTTTTTAATGTTTTGGTAGGATGGTCCTCAGTAATGCGCGTACGCAGTTTGCGGCTTCCGGCGGCGAACACCAGAGTGATCATAACAGAAACTTTTATCATATAAGATAGCATTGCCATGTCTATATGTACTCGAGTTATTAAAGTTTAAAATTACTTCGGCAAAAACTGTCACCCATTTAAGCGTGATTGGTACCTCACATTTAGTATCGATTTTGAATACCTCTTCACTTTAAAACTTCTCTAAGCACCCTTCACAACATGGATTACGGTTACATATCTTATTTAACCCTCCCCAAAGTGTCTCCTTCATTTCCACTCGATTTCTAATAAACTGTTGAGCATCTGTCAGCGACTGTATCCCAGGAGGACTCCCGCAACCATAGACCCCGATCCAAATAATAATTATTACACGGATACGAGCATCCCGGTGGAATACTCCGCCCAAAGTCGTTATATGTGTGAAGAACGCCAGAGCGACGGTAAAATCTCCAGACCTTCAATTTATATAATCGACGGAGATGTTCTCTCCCCGCCGAATGATTTACGGCCGAGCGAAAAAACATCAAAATATACGAGATACACCGGAAAAACCCGTTAACGTACTTGGATATAAAGTTAGTAACGCCGGATATAAAGTAAGTAAATAAGCATGTCTGCGATGGCTCGATGTAGGATTTATTGCGAGTTGTATTTTTACGATAATCCCGCCAATCGTGGAGCAAAAACAACAAATTGTAAATGATTTATGTAATTTATCTATAAAGTTATGGTTTAGTCCACATAAATCACTTCATCGAATAAGCAATATCGATACGTAATAGCTTTACTTATACTCGTATTGCAATAAAAACTGTCAATTAACATAATTTAAAGATGTATGTTGATTATATTTTAACATTAAACTAACTACCAAAAAATATTTACCTTGTTGTTATATATAGTTTTCACAATGAATTGTACTTAATTTGACTAAATATTTTTATATTAAATCCTATTTTACTCAACATATATTAAATATTAATGACTTTTTCTTTCTTTTCTCACATATAACTTTATTTATATTATTTGATCGCATTTTATATTATTGCCGAATATATAATGGAATTGCATTTTATTTATTATATTATCTTTTAATATTTTTTATATTATTTTTACTATTATTGTTATTTTTTGAAGAACACACTTTAGGGCAATTTAGTGTTATTAGCTTTTTACTAAAACTTGTACATTTGTAAGCAATCAAGCAATCAAGCAAACTTGATTGTAATATTAGAGTCCTGTCCACCCTAGAACGGGCTAGTCCCAGTTGGGTGACAGAATCAAATAAGCAAAAGCTTAAGATTTTGCCATTCGGTTCCTGTTATTTTTGTAAGCAAATCAATGTTTTGTAGTACTTAATTCTTAAATAAATATTTAAATTATTGATTTTATTCGCAATTGATTTATTTTTCAATTTTCATTTCATTCATTTTCACAAATAAATACCTATTGTTGATATTTAAAACTAGGTATTAGATGCATTTTATATTACTTAAAAATAATTCGTTCGTGATTACAGTATACAATATAATAAAAAAATAAGCTCTCGGTACATCTCGGACATTACTTTTGGTTTCCGAATTCACACTCGGTGTATCGGGTATGTAATTTAGTTTAGTATGTATGGTGCAGTTAAATAACACTCGAGAGATTGAGTGCGATGAACATGACTTGCGAATTAATAATATATTAAGTATTAAAAAATATATGAATTAAAATAATGGTCACGAATAATATTTAAATAGTTAAAAAACCAACTAAAGTAAATTCCTCTATAGTAATTAAAATAAAGATTTAACATGAATGATCTTTAAATAAGAAGTGAAATGTATTCAATTAATAGTCAAAATGTAAGAATCAAAAATTAATACAAGTAATAAATAGCCAAAAATGATTAAACCAGTGTAGCGAAGCGCTCTCATCCAGATTAATCCAGGATCGCGTCGTTGTGGCATCAATGGAACAGTTTCTCGAATCGAAAGACGAACGGACGATCATTGTTAACAAAACTGACGTTTGACAGGCATAAAGAAGAGAGGATCTTGTTTTCTATTCATACCTAAAGAACACTTAAAATATACGTTACAGCAGATTAAAAAATAATAGTTTAACGAAAAATTACTGAAATGGTTCATGTAATGATATATGTAATATGCAAATATTTATATATGCAAAAATATAATGGTAATGAGAATGCATAACGAATTATTTTATAAATTCTAAATTATAATACTCTTCTTAATCACGGGCTTAATCACGCCTCGTTAATCACCAATCTTAATCTAGTCATTAAATAAATCAAAGTCACTACATAAAAACACTACTTTAAGTTTGTGAACGAATATCCTCGTACGATTAGGTATACGCAAATTGATAATCAAATAATAATGAACTAACCTTCGGACTCAATTCAGATAGCTTTAACCTTAAGGTCATAAATTATTTATCAATTATATTTAGATTATAAATAATTTATACTGAAAAGCGATGTCCGTTCATTTCAAATTCACGTCCTAAATTCTGCCTTATTCGAATTTAACCTATTATTTAAGTAACTTCTGATGTTCGGATCACGGATCCATTTTTTATTAAAGAAAATTTGCGAGATTGGGCCTTGATAGGGCTGAATATTTATACAATCTGTCATGCAACAAATGTACATGATATAAAGTATGATAATTACAAATATATTCACTGAACAAAAATATTTAAATAATATCGTTTTTGAGCTAACCGCAAAAGTTAAAAAAATAAGCCAACGCCTTACCGCGAGATAACCAGGTTAATCACCCAGCGGGCCGATACTCACGCCCTTACTTCCAGTTGCAACCAGATTACTTCGGTCTCCCGACTGGTTACAGGTTCGAGGTCGCTTGCGCGGTCCTCTCCCTCAAGTACCTGGGATACGGTGTCTACCGAATCTATCGCGGACCACGGCATCCTTTTGGACCACGGCTGTTCACCCGGTATCAGGTAGCCGATTGGTCGTTTCAAGAGCGGTTGCCGTAGCGTTAACAGCCATCTAACAACCACCGCTCTATAGGAAACAAAGCCGTTTCTAGACTCCCAGGTTATTAGTCGGAATACACAGTGTATTGGCTGACGCCGCACGATGCGCAAAGCGTCGAGGAACGCCTGAAGGACGATTTCCAGGAGAACTGGCCCGCAGGCACAGAGACCTACCTAGGCTCGCACTTCAGCGAGGAGGCTACCAGATGGGTGCTGGTCTGTGAGTTGGGCCGACCCTAACACATGAGTCATAATGGCCGAACTGCACTGGGCCTATTAACTCTCTATACCATAGCACAACAGTAAGACATAAGGTATCCATCAGACGATAGTATTTCCAAGGTGCCAAGGCAAAGGTAACTGTAAGAGTTACACATATACAGCTGTTTTAATCCTTCCTAATAAATCGTTGACAAGTGGTTAGTGTCTTTTACAACCTTTGCGAGAAGTTTCCTGTTTCATATTACACCATATGAAAATGCGGTATATTGAAATTATACAGGACGCTGCTGTATGTGGACTGAATAATGTTTGATCCGCCACGGCCAAGGCAATAGCCTTAAAGAAGATCTGAATATTGTGTGCTTTTTTATATGGTTAAAATAAATAAAGGGTGTTTTAAAATATGCACTAGTTTTCCTCTAATTATGCTTGTATAAAGATAAACATTTTTTTACCGCTTGTTTATTTTGAAATCGTAACAACAAAATACCTGCCTATTACTGTAAAATTATCATGTATTCCTACTATTTACTATAGTGACAGTATACCAAAAAGTAGATTTGCTCTCGAGCTACAGGGCATTGCGGGAACAGGTTACGAGGAATGTGGGCAGAGAGGTACGTCTCGACGAACGCCTTTGGCTAGCGCTACGCGCAGGTAAAGGCTGGCGACTTTTCGAATGTTTGTAGCTGAGTAGCCGACATCTGGTGGCCATATTCGAGCTCTTACGATTCGTGACGTATTCGCTTCGATTTCAATGTTGTTCTAAGAGAAGCCACTGTCTGGTATACTGTTCTATAGTGAAGAAACACTCATAATCTCATAATGAAGAAACATTTATTATCTGACTGTATCCGTGCGATTTTAGTTTTGGAGAGAAGTCGCCATTATCCGATTTTTAATTCGAAAATACTCGCCCCACTAACCTACCACTCGATAGCAAAGGAGCATCCTTGTAAATTGGCCATGAATGTATGTTACAGTTAAAAGTTCGCGGAAGTTGACGTGTCAAATAACGGTAAATTGCGGGGTTCCCGCCCGCACAAATAACCTACTCACTAGTCATATAACGCTTATTTCTGAAACTCTTCATCTGAACCGCGTAAAGAACGGATAAACTCTTAAACTTTCTAGGCTACGTTAAATCAACTTATCTTTCGTGTCTTCCACCAATCCCCTCCGCATATTTCAGTCTGTGAACCACGTCGAATCTTCCGTGACGTTATCCGCAAAGTTGCCACTGACATCCAGCGATGCGGAAGCGAGGAATCCTGCACGGATTTTATCGTAACCCTAGTACACAAAAAACACACACGTAAGTAAGGGAGGTCGGGTTAGGATGAAACATATAGTGTTAGTAAATCATAACATACTATTGCAACTAAAGGAGCATTTGTTTATGTATTATTCCAGTTAATACAAGTAGGTTGAAAAAGACTTAAAGTTGACATATTGAGTTGTCAACTACAACGGGCGAGCCCGTCACCACAGGACGTTTTAACGATTAGTCGTTCTATCGACCTGCAGTGAGCGTAGAAGACTTTGGACATAACAAATCCGACGTCTAGCTACGCCACAACCCGTAAGAGACCAACTCCTTACCGCGAGAAAGCCAGGAATTGCTTCCCGGCGGCTCGATAAACTCGCGCCCTTACTTCCAATTGTGACCAGATTTCTTCGGTCTCTCGATTGGTTCCGAGTTCGAGGTCGCTTGCGCGGGCCTCTCCCTTACGAAGCGGTGAAACGGTGTATACCGAATCTATCGCGGACCAAGGCGTCCTTTGCCCGGCTCTGAACCGGGATCGGATGGCCAATGGTCATTTCAAGAGCAGTCGCCGTAAGGTACGCAACCACCCCCGCTCTATAGGAAACAATACAGTTCCCAGACTCCCCCGACTGTTAGTCGGAGAGCCTATTTCACGTGGTTTACCCTATTTCACCCCCTACGCGTTCTACCCTTCTGGTACGCGCAGGGTTGTCGTAGCACGACATCCCGGGCAGACAAGACGACCCTCGTCGTTATAACTGCCCGGGCGGTGGGCGGGGTTTGCTGCCCTCACCTATCGCCTTGAAACTCTAAACTGTTAGTCGGAGAGCACAATCGATTGGCTCGCGCCGCACGGTGCGCAGACCGTCCAGGAGCGCCAGAAGTTTGATTCCCAGGGGAAACTGGTTCGTTGGCCAGAGTCCTACCCAGGTTCGCACCCCGTGCGTGGAGGCCGTCGGATGAGTGTTGACCCGTGAGTGTGACCGACCCTGAACACATGGGTCATCGTGGCCAACTCATCATGGGCCCGTTAGCTCCCTCTTGTTGAAAATACAAAATAAACGTGTGTGACACCCCAAGACTTTCCCGGCAAGCAGCCGAGGACTTATGGAAGGAGTTCGAGCGTGATATCACTTCGGGAAGGAGATTGGCCTTATTGAAAGGGATTGTGAGAATGCAACGATTTAAACAAGTTCGATTCAATCGTTTTCACGAATATACTGACCGCCGAAAATTCAATATCACTTCCGCCCAACCTTGCATCTATGTATCAAATTTAAAGAAAATCAGTTATGACGCCCCCTAGACAGCCAGTAAGACACATTAGCAGTCTTACTGGCTGAATATACCCTAAAAATATAAATATTATATCAAGTCAGTAACCTCGTGTATTTTCCAATGAACGTCCTTAATACATCTGCATATATATTTATTTGAAATAAATTATGTAAACGATATTACAGGTTAACTCATGAAAGTTAATCCTCCCCCGCCATATGGCGTAGAAGCGTAGCACAGCGTAGCAAGCGTATCAGGCGTAGTGGCGTAGCAGAAGACCAGACGTAGCCACCGTGAAACGTAGCACGTGGAGAAGTAGAAACACTTCGTATTTTACACATTAGTGTTGTCTACATTAATATACAGAAACATACCTGCTCTTCATAGTAACCAAGGTACCTGCTTATTAGGAAAGTACAATATGTAAGAAAAATGTTTTTACAAATAAATAACATAAAATTAAATATTTAAATCAAATGTCTGCTTCATTAAAGATTACAATTTATAAAGCGTGTTTTTAATTACCAAATACTATCCTGAAATATATCCATCTTACCATTTCCTCATGTGGCCTATTCAGAAATGCTATAGATTTTGAGATCGGGGATATTCTGCCTTGCATCCGCCTGATAAGACTTCTCGCTAATACCTCATGCTTGCCTTTCGATAATGCACAAGTACAGATAATCAAATTTGTGGTAATAAGTAGCTATTTGAGATTAATCTCGTTGGTAAAAGTGCGGAAAACCAGCGTGAAAACATTTGTGATACGTTTTGCAATATTTTCAATTCGTGATTACCCTTAACGAGTCCGCAAGCATACGATACGATAGACATCGATACGATAAATACAATTTATATGGAAGAAACTATATATATAAAATTTTATTTATCTAATAAATGCGCTATTTTACGCATAATCAAGAATTGAAAATTATACACACAAGCAAACAAGCAAGCAAAAGATAAAACGAATACTGTCGATTGTCTACTTTAAAAAATAGGCTAAAGTATTATACGATAGTACTTACTATACGGGACAATTAAGTCACTCGATGTTAGCTCCAGTCTTCTCCACTGATACCGACATCTCGATACTGCCTTTAGACCCCTAGTGTTTTATTCTCTCCCTTTTCGTCCCACGGCGTAGAAGCGTAGCACGGCGTAGCAAGCGAATCAGGCATAGTAGCATAGCTGACGACCAGACGTAGCAACAGTAGATAAGTATCAATACTACGTATTTTTCTCAGAAAAATGTCTAACTGCGGACTGCACATTTCTTTCTATAAAATAATGAAATTAACGAACAGGTAATCCAAATCATAAATTGAATATTTTATTATTTAGGTACACGGGTCACTAATTATTATCGAATGGTTCAGTTTCACCCGCGCTCCCCCACACATGCACAGTTGGGTTGTGAAACCGTCTAGAAAGTCGCCTTTATGTTACATACCCATCCGTACTCTCCGTGCACATTATCGTTATCGTTCCGCCGCGCTGGGCAAACGTGGCCCAAATGCGGAATCGCCTGCGGCATCCCTCACTCAATTACCCGTGTAATTAAAAATAACTTCTTGTTAAATCGACGACGCACACGTGATGCGGGCTGTGGATTTTTCAAGATGGCGCACATACACAGACGTACTAGAATAGACCATGCGACCAGCCTGAGAAATCGAAAGATGAATTAAAAGAGAAAGCTACAAATGGGCCCCCTCTATCCTTTTTTAGTCGCTCATGCGCAGGACACATGTAAATTTATACTGAGTGCACAATTATTATTTTATTTATTTTATTTATTTTTAAGTACTTATTACAATGGTTACGACTAATTATACCAAATAAGTTAAAGAATAAATGTCATAAACAGTTCAGAGAAACCGTCACATCGTGTTTGGCACCTGCCTAAAAACTCATCTAACTAGGTCAACTAAGGCCTGTATCTAGATGAGCTAATTACCATACGTATAATGACAATGATAAGCACATCATATCAGGTAACTACATATAACTAAACAAAATATTTACTAGCTATAATATCTATAAATATATATACACGATTAAAGAATGATAAACGCGTATGTGCGACTAGGGATTGAGAGAGGTTGCCTATATGCAGCTATCTCTTTCTGTTCCGCTATCGTATTCAGAAAATAATTAACTGTGTTACCCCAGACTTTCCCGGCAAGTAGCCAAGGACTGATTGCATCTAAATAATAATTTCATAAATAAAACCGAAGAGCGCCCTCTCTCGGCCGGTGGTTAAACCCGACTGGATCCCATTGCGACTACTCAGGCAGCGCGGTTCCTTTCTCGGCTAGATTAGGACGACTCGGCGTTAACATTTGATTGAGATATATGGCAGAATTCAAATATTATTAGTGCAGCTTGTATTTGAGATACTCCAACCGAAATTTTACAATGTGATTTTAGCATAACAAGTCATCTGTGTACCAAATTTGAAGTGACCAAATCCAATATTCCGATGATGACATATGACTTGTTCCCCTGGCCGACCGATTTCAACCACAATATTTTCAACTCTTGACATGACCAAATAATGCGTGCTTACCAAATTTCAGCTCAATCGGATTAAGCCTTTGGGCGCTATCGTTGAGGAATACATACACGCAGACATACACACAACCAGACATACAGACACGTCTCAGGCAGCGCGGTTCCTTTCTCAGCTGGATTAGGGTGACTCGGCATTAATATTAAATTAAAATATATGACGGAATTCAAATATTATTCATGCAGCTTGTATATGAGATATTCCGACCCAACTTTTACAATATGATTTTAGCGTAACAAGGCATCTGTTTACCAAATTTCAATGCTCCAAATCCAATATTTCGAAAATGATATATGACTAGTGCTTTCCTGGTGGACTGATTTTAACCACAATCTTTTCAACTCTTGCCATGACTAAGTGATGTCTGCTTACCAAATTTCAGCTCAATCGGATTAAGCGTTTTTGCGCTATCGTGGAAGAATACATACACGCAGACACACACACAGTCATACAGACATACATATACACAGACTCACAGAAAGACTTCCATCTGAAAATGGTCTTAATCGTCTCAGTCCAGATATTTCCGTCTTCACCCCGAAAAAAAATGCGTGCTTACATTACTTTCCCTCCTGGTAGGTTAGTGGCTCGTAAAAGTAAAAGGTAAACAAGCCGGACGTTAGTTAGTTAGTTAGTTTGGCTGGGCTTTTTCCCGCACTTGGCCTCTTGATTGGGCCGTTGTGCGTGGCTCATGTTTCCATTTATGTTACTCCAGCCAACCCAGGCTGTCCCAGAAGGTTAGCAGCCTGTTTGGGTTGCTACAGGCCTCCGGGAGAGATGCTGGAGATTGCAGTATTTTTGCCCGTTGCTCTGCCACGCTCCTGCATTCCATGAGCACATGCTGTGGCGTTTCTTCTTCCTCCATGCATCCTCTGCATAGAGGGCTGTCTGTCACACCTATGGTAAACAGGTGTTTGTTCACCTATGGTAACAGCCGGACGTTACCGGACTAACTATTTAAAAACATCCAATTTGTGTACATTTGTCATCACAAACAGGGTTTTCAACTTTTCCTGCGGCTGGGCACAATATAAAACCGGTCACATACCATATTAAAATAAATAGCATTTTGATGTAAATGTTTATAGTATTTCGTGTGCGGTAGATTAAAAAATGGAGGAAAAAACTTTTTTTTAGTTAAAATAAAAACAAATTATAATAAACTAAAACCCTTAATTAGTATAAATACACATGCAACTTAACTACTGGGTACGATTGGATATTTTTTCATACAATTGTATTGGCGCTCGCTTTTGATATTTTTTATAAATTTATTTATTTTATTATTTATTAGGAATTATTTTCCATATATCATTGATTTTGGCTAAAAAATAACAGGAACCGAATAGTGAAACTAACTTCACGCTTATTCGATTCTGTCACCCAACTGGGACTAACCCATTCTAGGCTTGACAGGGCTCTATTAGTACAATAAATAATTTTAAAAAATATATTATATCCTCATATAACTAAATTGCCTTAAAATGTGGTCTCAAAAAATTAATTGCAAATCCATTATAAAAATCAGCATTAAAATTGAACATAGATTTTAAGTTCGAGATAATCGAAATAATAGATCTCGCTGCCTTTTAACAAGTCTTGGCACATAAAATAATCGCACGTAAACCGTATCGATTTCCGTCAGACACTCTTTACATCCAGTCCGAGGTTTTGGATGTAAGACAGCTTTATGTTCGCATGGCCCTAATATATACTAAAAATAAAATGACACCTTATAATCAACGAGTTGGAAAGACGAGAGCAACAAGAACTGGTGATATGATGGTGCCAAGATCTTACACAACATTTGGCCAGCGCCATTTCACGTTTATTGGCCCTAGAATATATAACAATCTTCCCGACGCAATTAAAAGTAGTGAGAACACATCCACTTTTAAAAAATCTCTAACGGATTGGTTGTTGGAGGTGCGTAGGGACGGTTTAGGGAATATGTTGACTGTTGTATTTTGAATGATAGTATTTAGTACTTAGTATTTAGTTTTTCCATGATAATTTTAAATGACTATTATAGGTATGTGAGCGTCATATCAATATGTAATTGATTTATATATGTATATTATTTTAGTTTTTATTTTATTTATTTTGGTTTTATTATTATTTTCGTATAAATATATGTATGTGTATGTGTGCATATATGGATATATATTTTATCTATAGATGTATATAAGTATCTATCCATATTTGTATATGCGTAAATATTTGTAGTTTTATATTTGTCGATTTAAAAATAAGTACTAACTATAGATTAAGTTGACAGTGCACACTTAATATCATCACTAAAAGTCTGCCTTAGAACAGGCCTAGGCCTAGTTAGGCGACTGTGTCAATCATAAAAATAATGTCGCATCAATTTCTTGCTAACATCCTAATCAAATATGACATCAACTTTTTACTATATGTGTTACTACTAAATAAATAAATAAATAGTTGGGCACCAGCAGTAGTTACATACATGCTAATGCTCATATCGGCCGTGTTCAATTTTTATTTTTATTTTAATAATATAAATAATTGTTTAGTGATATGAATATTAGTGATACATATGCATTGTAAATGAATTGTCAAATTAAATAAATAAATATAAATAACTTTTCTGTAATGGTTCTCAGAAATTCTTCAATTGTTGACAGGTCATATTATGCGAGGGTCACACTGAAAATTTCCTGAATGAATAAGAACAAAATATTATTATTGGCAAATAAAGAATTTATTGTTTCTCAAAATATTTTCTATGAGCATTAATACACTTTCTGATTTTCATATACCATATATAATCCATATTTTCATAACATTTATTCCACTCCTCCATGGTGACCTCGGAAACATGTTTTTTTTATATTTTTCGACAGCCTCCTCTGGCAACGAAAATCGTTGACAGCGTAATTGGTCCTTAATTTCTGTGAAAGTCGGGACTTTATGAAGCATGGCTCTTGAGTTCTGCGTTTTTCTCCTTCAAAAATTCGTTTTTCTGTTTGGCCGTATGTGAGTTGGTTTTATCATAGTGTAAGTTGATGCAGCGTTAACGATTGCTTATATGCAGTTCATCAATAACATCAGGCAAGCAAATGGTCGTATACTAATCAGCAACTAGAGTTGTCAGCTACAACGGGCGAGCCCGTCACCTCAGGAAGTTTTAACGATTAGTCGTTCTATCTCCCTGGAGTGAGCGCAGAAGACTTGGACAAAACAGTCCACCGTGAAGCTACGCCACAAACCCGTAAGAGGCCAACGCCTTAACCGCGAGATAGCCAGGAGTGTTACCCAGCGGGCTTACACTCACGCCCTTACTTCCAATTGCGACACGATTACTCCAGTCTCTCGATTGGTTACGAGTTCGAGGTCGCTTGCGCGGTCCTCTCCCTTACAAAGCGGTGAAACGGTGCATACCGAATCTATCGCGGACCACGGCATCCTTTGCCCGGCTGTTCACCCAGGATCGGGTAGCCGATGGTCGTTTCAAGAGCAGTCGCCGTAAGGTCCGCAACCACCCCTGCCCTATAGGAAACAGTACTGCTTCCAGACTCCCCCGACTGTTAGTCAGAGTGCGCAATCGATTGGCTTATGCCGCACGGAGCACAGACCGTCCAGGAGCGCCAGAAGTTTGATTCCTAGGGGAAACTAACACTAAGGCCAGAGTCCTACCCAGGCTCGCACTTAATGCCTGGAGGCCGTCAGATGGGTGTTGACCCGTGAGTGTGACCAACCCTGAACAGAATGGGTCTTCGTGGCCAACTCAGCTAGGGCCCCTTAGCTCCCAATCAGCAATCAGGGTATGAGAATCTCCAAAACTAGTTTCAGTTTTCCTATAAAAATAAGCGATCATACCTTTGGCGGTACTTGACACGTGCGCCACTTTGGTTGAGTTTGGCTCATCGCGAAGATCCAAATGTTCGCTTGCTGCTTTGTTTTGGGGTCGTAGCTGTAAATTCATATTTCCTCACCTGTTACTACCGTCCACGCCAACGGCGCCCCTTTGATTAATCTGGTATATACGCATGTCATTGCACTAAGTGACGCGTTCCGTTTATTGTAAGTAAGCCTCGTTTATGTATTCCGTTAATGTAAGCCTCTGTCAATTTGTGAGGGATCCACCGCGATCACAACTTTCTCGCAGCCAAATGTTTTTGCTAGGGATGCTCAAATCCAATGGTAGGTCACATGGCTGTCTGTTTCGATCATATGGCACACAGCATTAAAGTTTTTTATTGTTGACAGTGGTGGAATGCGACCTTCAAAAAAATCGTCAATGAGTATGACACAACCACGTTTGAATTCTGCAAACAAGCTATCAATTGTCATCTTGCTTGGCTCATCCTCGTTAAAACTTTTTGAAGCCGAGCGCAGCTCTGTAACTCCATAGAAAATTACATGCCAAAAAACTTGTTTACGGTCTAAAAACTTGTATACAACTAGGAACATGCCACTATTATCACATGACA
The DNA here is from genome assembly GCA_944548615.1 of Micropterix aruncella. NCBI lineage: Eukaryota > Metazoa > Arthropoda > Insecta > Lepidoptera > Micropterigidae > Micropterix > Micropterix aruncella. The sequence goes on along the minus strand of OX155955.1, from coordinate 14,429,500 downwards.
AACCTGAATTTTATGATATTTTCCATGGAATTTGTTATGTGGAAGTCATTGCCATATATACAAAATGCCATTGCCAAAATATACATATTGCCAATCTACGCATATGAGACAAGAAAAATTAAAAAACAATATATCGTTTACTTTTCGAAAATATTGGAAAAACATTATGATCAATCTTAAAAACGATTTCATGGAAGATGGTTCATAGCGATTTAATTGCATATACAGTAACTAGGTTCCAGCCTTTGGTTTTGATAACCATCACCCCTGTTTTTTTTTAATCGGTCTTTTGGAATTAATAAAAGTTTTAGGGGTGAGATTTAGGTTTAGAGGTTAGATCCCCAATATATCATACTTTTTTCATTTTTTAATAAAAATACCAATTTATTTAAAAAATGTATTAAAGTTCATATTTCTGTTATAGATATTTTCAGTTATAGATACTTCCACATGACAAATTTAATAGAAAATCACAGTAACCTGTCACAATACAAATATGAAAAAACTTTTAATAAAATCAGAACATAACCTTTAAGAATACTGCCATATTTTTAATTCCTATAAGTTGTTAATTCTGTAGGTCTTGGAAGTTTTCAGGATTTTCAGGGATTTACAACAAAATAAAGGACGATTTTCGAAATGAAACTTCAAACCTATACGTTTAAAAACCGCAAATTATAAATAGCAATTGCAATTTAAATAGCATCACTAACAATTTGATAGGGATGCTCGAAACGTGGCAAAAAATCGTCAAGAATGGAAGCGAATCGTGAATGGAGTATGAGATCCAGCGGCACCGAAAGCAGCGTATTGGCTGCGAGGGCGACCCCCTCCCCAATCGCCGGCTGCGGAATAAATAATAATAATAAATAATTGCAATTTATATATAAACGCCGCTAGCGTCAAAAATGTAACAGAGGTCATCTGGACACTAGTCATGTAAAAACGAGACTCTCAATCTGCCTGTAGAAGGAATTACTAATAAAAAGGGGAAAAATGGTCGAGTAAACAATCCCGCGAAATCAATCTCACCCCACTCCACGGTACTGAAAATCGTAGGCAAAGTTAAACTGACAAAATTATTTGTTAGTAAACTACGCCAGCAGAAAACAATTTAGTCCTCTAATTAAAAGTTTTGCGCTGGATTTTAGCTTCCGATGATTGAGAGAGAAATTTCGTAACGAAATCTGTTTAAGTTAATACCTGGATGCTATTATATGGAAACGAAAAACAAGTATTGAGTTGAAAAGTTTATGTAATATGTAAAACTTTATATAGTTTATATTTGTTTACATGTGTAAATATTGTTATGTTCCTATAAGAGTTTTCAGTCACGTGGTGAGTTTAATTTTCTGAGTAATTATGTAATTACTACCTATTATAGGCAGCTGGTAGCCTAACAAAATGAATTCGATCATTCCTGAAGTATAAATATACTTTATTAAATATCACCAATAAGACGAAACATACAGAAAAACAAAAGAAATTTTGATTTTCTTGGAATAGTAATACGCACACCTTGTATATTTTTAAACTAAATACTTTTAAATGCATTGTTATTTCGATACACCATATGTAAATTGCAACAAAAAGGCATTATAAAGCTAGAAATGTATTTTAGGAAAGCACTTTTTTCCCCTTTTCCCATTTGCTTAACTGGTTTTACTTGTATGGCAACTTGCTTATCTGGCTTGTAGCGAAATTCACTTTTTTGTGCATTTTGCACATTTTTCATTAGATTTTCAGGTTTATTCCATTGGTTTTCTTACCTAAGAATAATATTAATATTCGTCTTTCAAAAATATTCGACCCATAAATCCATTTGACAGTTACAGTCAGGCAATATTGCACGAAAAAGGGGTTTCAGTGTTACCATTAAAACAATAAACGACAAAATAAATCCATTGAATTTATGCCATAGATTAAATAATTAATTTCCTTAATTAAAAATATGTCTTTTTAGTATAGAGGCTAAAAAAGTCACCTATCAAAATGGTGAAAATGAGAGTGATTCAGCTTTTGCGCATAGGGAGATTAGGAGTGTTTTAGAAACCTTAGTCTACTCGAATATATATTTAAGATAATTTAAATTTTTAAAAAATGTGTTGGTTTTGTTAAAACCCACCGCTTTGACAAACAGGTAGAAATTAGTTTTTTGTTTTCTGTGTATATTTTTTAAAAGTTTTTTTATCAAATTAGTTTACGTGTGTCGGTTTCAAAACGCGGTAGCGCTCATGGAGTATCTTTTTTGATTTATTTATTTTTGTAATTTAAGTTCTGGCATTATCCTCCTCCTATACACCTCCTGTTAATCTTCGAATAACTCGAGAGCTCCAGAATATATTCGAGTGCGGGATGAGCCCTAATACTTTCCCTTTGATTTTAAATTTTAATTCTAGGAAAACGGATATGGTAAGATTCAATCATTAGAATCGAGAAGAAAATGCGCAGATGTATTTTTCCATAAGTTGTCCACAGGTTGTATCGATTGCTCTGATCTGCTGGGAATGATGTATATCCTTGTACTATCGCGACCCACTCGCCAAACGGATTTATTCCGTCTTCCACAGGTTGCCATTAATTTTGCACAGAAACTGTTACGTTTATAGGGTATGTAAAAAATCGGTTGACACCCCAAGACTTTTCCGGAAAAACTTCACAGAATCACAGTAACTGTAATAAGAATGTTGAAAGATGCGTTATCTTAGTAAACAACATTGGAATTTATAACCATAAATAACATTTCATTTTATTCCGAGCAAAATCTAAACATTCGCGTAGTAGCGTAAAGACACCTAGCGGAAATCCAGTGAAAAAGCTTCGATAGCCCATGTCGGCGTCTAAGCAAAGACACGAACCGCAGCCGCGGTTCAAAGGTAAAAGTGGGCAGTGATATAGATAAAAAATTGCACTGGCCGCCCGCAACTTTAAACGAAGCTTGTGCTTGGGCGGACATTCGATAAACATAGAGTCGTTGAATACGTTAAAAAATACATGCAAGTAAAGAAAAAGATGTAAAGTTGGACGATGAACTTTCGGATTCCTTCAAAACAGAGAGAGGCGTCAGACAAGGGTGCATATTTTCTCCGAAACTCTTCAATTTGATCGGCGAACAAATAATGAGAAAAGTCCTAGACAAATGGAAGGGTGGAATTCGCATTGGAGGTCTCAGAATCAGCAACCTAAGATTCGCCGACGACACGACCATCATGTGCCGATGAAAATGAGTTGGCGGGCCTATTACGCAGGGTGGAAAAGGAAAGCAAGGAGTATGGACTACACATGAACAGCAGCAAGACCAAACTCATGTTTGTGGACCGGACTGGAACCATGCAAAGCACCAACGAGCCGAGTGACCTTCAAGCTGTGAAAGACTTTGTTTATCTAGGCTCCATGATATGCAACGACGGAAACTGCGAAAAGGAGGTCTCACGCAGAAGCCAGATGGCAAGATCGGCCATGAGCAAGCTAGAAAGAATGTGTAAGAATCGGGGTATAAGCAAGCGGACTAAGGTCAGGCTCGTTCGAGGTCTGGTTTTCTCGATCTTTCTCTATGCATCGGAGACATGGACCCTGAAGGCTCGGATACGCACCAAAATCGATGCACTGGAGATGTGGTGTTGGCGTAAAATGCTAGGAATCCCATGGACAGAACGCCGCACCAACAAATCTGTCCTGGAAGAACTCGGCATCCAAGTGAGGCTCTCCACCGTATGCATGAGAAGGGTCCTGCGCTTCTTCGGTCATGTTGCCAGGAGAAACCCAGAGAATCTGGAGAAAATGCTTTCCGGGGTTCAAGTTTAAGGAAGAAGAAGCAGAGACAGATCACCGGCCAGATGGAATGACCTCATCAAAGAAGTTACAAAAGGGTCAATACAATCTGCAACCCGCCATGCAGAAGACAGGTCGAAGTGGAGGAGGCTCGTAGGCAAACTGTTGTCTAGTTGCCACGATCCTCAGTAATGAGGGAACGACGGAGAAGAGAGAAAGAAACAGAAAAATCTAAATGGCCACGTGCAATTTTTATTAAAATACGCTGCCAATAACAAAATAAAAAACACGTGAAAAATCCAAAACCACAAATAAAAAGTAGGTAATATAATGAAGCAAATAAAAAGTAGGTAATATAATGTAATAAAGAGTAGGTAACACGTTATATATAATATAACGCTGTAATTGGTTTAATCTCTTGGAACGTGTGCTCGGAGGCGGACAGGATGATGTTTTTTTTGCGCACTCGCTACTTTGTGTGTTTGTCAAGCAGGTCGTTACCAGCAGCTTTGGACTCGCAAAGCTCTCCTTTTGGCCTTTTGAAATGACATCCACATAGGGATCTCGAACGAAATCCGCCTAACGCCACCGTGCCATTTTTTCGTTTCTTTGCTTCCCTTGCCGTTCCCCTCCTTTGTGGGTGCGCCGCCCGCCGCGCTCACTGCCTTGCCAAATACATAAACATATAAGTAACATAGGGGATATCGGGGTGATTGAGGTATAACTTATATAAAAGGGAATGGGCATTTTGGGCGCACTTTCCAATAACTGTATATCATAGAACAATGGAAAGATCTCTTTATGTAGAACATTTACTACTATAACGACTGATCTCAATTATACCAGTTACCGTTTCTAAGTTATAAATAAATATGGCTACTTATTAAAGTTCCTAATAAATATTGCTAATCATCATTATCTCTTATGAAACCTAACACATCCAGGCATTGTATTTTAATAACTATTTAAACGAAAACAATCGCAGAATACCCGCAATGATAAACTACCTACGCTGTGTTAGTACAAACTATATTCTTAAGAATGCTCGAGTTTTTCAGCAGTATATGGAGGGGAAATTCTGGGATATGCTGCTTGAACTCCGTAATATGTCTCATGATTTTACTCCCGCTCTGTTTCCTGGATTATGTAATATGGGATATTAATCAATCTTAGCATAATAAATATGCTAAGGTCTGCTGTTCAACATGGTGCGCCTAGTGACCGTACATCATAATAATAATATTTTATGGATCTTCACTGCAAATGTAACTGTACATTGTTATAGTTAAGAAGATTTTGAACTTCAAACCCCCGAAACGGCTCATAATTGAGGTAAGTTGCAGTAATCATAAATATTCTAGATAAATAAATATTTCCAATGGTAAATACGTTATTGTTATTGGAGAGGTGTGCCCAGCATTCATAAATTTTTGTCCTTTGTCCTTTGTCCTTTGATTTTTTTTAATAAAAAAGAAATCCTAGAGTGCCACGAGGGTGTTTCTTTTTTGTTTCAAGTAATGAAATCAATATTGGAAAAGAAAACAAAACTTCACCTTTGCCTTATTACGATTGATCAACGCCGTACTACAATCAGCCAATCAGAATTTTACTACGACACGCAACGTGTAAATGGCACTTGTAGTTAAAAAAATATTATTCTTCTATTATTTGGATCAATATGTCGAGTTTCGTGGTATAATAGTAAGGCGGCGCACTGTAGATGGCGCTCTCAACACGTATATACGATAAATAATAATAATATAATAGCAAAAGTATTTTTAAATGACAGCTCTTAATATTTAAATAAATATATAATTTTTTTACTGGATATACAGCTCAAAAAGCTGACATCAGTCGGCAAGCCCAGTTGACCTTGGCCCGGGACGTCTTCCGCTAGATAATTAGCTTTGAGCGGAAAATATCGTGAGCCGGGCCCATACCCAGGCTTTCATGTGGCAGATCCCCACTCTTCCCTGCGTGGTGTGTCGAGTGTACTCGAGCTGCAGTTTCAGATGCTTCAGATGCTGTGATGGCTGCATACCGAACAATTGCGCCTACAGCCTACTCCAAATCGGCGGGCCACTGCGCTCCTCAGTGGGTAACAATCAGCGCAGCGACTCGGCAGACCCCAGAGCGGTGGGTAGGGGCGGCTGTGCCAGGACTCGCACAGCTGGTCACTGGGTGCGGCTGTTCCGGCGGGCTTTGGTTCTTTCCTCGACTTGTTCGTCCAAGTAGATTCTAGGTCACTTCCCTCTCCGACGCGGGCTTTGGGGCTTTCCATACGAGGTACTAACGCGGTTCCCATTCCGATCTGGGGGTTGAGGTGTTCCCAGTATTGACCCTAGCAAATCCGTACTCACGCGACCGCGAATGTCCCTCGACTAGCACTCGACGTTCGATCGATCGAGCTTTAAATAAATGAGCTCGCCATCTATTAACACGTGACAAAACTACACTTATACATAGAAGACGTAACTTTTTCATGGTTAGGAGTAAGCTGACTGCTAGCTATATATACGTTGTATCTTGTAGCGCGATTATAGATACATTTGTATCTACAACTTAACAGTTTCATTATAACGTATTGGAAATACGCATAATACACTCTTCTTTCTGGACCACTGGAAAGCGACTCATATATTTCACCTTGCATTGACGCCAATATTAATGGCACTTCAACAATAGAATTTGTTGAGTTCTAATGTAATGATACTTAGGTCAAATTCAAATTCAAATTTAAATTCTTTATTTTACAAAAAATCCTAATAACAGTTACAAATAAATTAAAAATAACAGTTACATAAAAAGAGAACAAGTTTTGCGCAAAAACACTTTTCTTACATTGCTCCTCGACTGTTCAACACATGAATAGTGTTTTCCTGCAGGACTGAAATCTAGGACTAGTCACGGCGTAAAGAAAAACCTAACTAAGTCACTTTCGACTCTGGGTCGACAGGAAACGGAGACATTAATAACAATTATATTAAAATAGAGCACGATTTTTGAGATATATTTTTATATACAGTATTATTTTATATTTATCTATAAAGTATATATTTATTTATGTATATATGGGTATATTTATATGTACATACCTAAAATTAATATTATTACGCTTTATTATTTTGGAGACATATCTATCTTCTTAAATGTAACATAATAATATACAAAGTTAATACAGGAAGTTACGAAAACCACTCTACCTTCTTTTATATTAAGCCTACCTTAGTACAGGCGAGGCCTAGTTAGGATGGCTTTGAATTTTAAAAGTATATGTAATATTATAGATTAATAAAGAATTTTGAATTTTGATTTTGAATTTGAAAACCTAGCCTAACTGGATCGCACGAGACGTCCGTACTAAGGTAGGCTCAGATTCGTAAAATTAAGTACTGTTTAATGCTAAATAAAAAAATACGTTGAAAAATGCCGGGAAAAATAAAATCAATAAACTAAAATTAGGTCATACTGTAAGTTTCTGGATTCTGATAAATTAAGATGAGATACAAGACTTATGGGGCACTTAGTGTTTTTCATTTTATTTTTAATATTTCTTTACCTTTATTTTTTATTTTTCACTTATTTTTATATATCACTTATTTCACTTATTCTTATATCACTTATTTTTAATATTTCATTATCATTTCTTTATGCTTTGTAGGTATATATTTTATATTACGGATAATAGAAGATAAGGGACTTCAAAGAATTAAATGTTTATTCAAATCATATTTTAAAAAAACGGTCATTTTTTAAGTATCTAAAGAAAATTTGAGGTTCACCTTCCCCTGTCTTCCTTAACCGACGGCCAAAGCAAGCGCGCGACGGTAGAGAGGATGTAAACTAAACTAATGAAATAGCGGCGGATGTTCCCTCGTGAACTGAAGGATAATGATCAAGAATGTTACACAGGCAAATATGTTTACTGTTTATATGGGATATACAACATACATACCTACTACAAGTTATGGAGTGGAAAGATTTACCTTCTGAGTCTCACAGGAAAACTTATTTCGGGTAGTGAATTTTACGTTAATCTGGTCCCATTTGTATAATATTCTGTCGGTAGCCATAAAGGCGATATTTGATTAGCATTGCTAGCGGCTTCTTAATTTCCTAGCATATAATTGATAATTTAATAACTAATAATTTCTTTTAATAATTTCACGTATTCCGCTCTTTTAAAAATTTTACTTTTTTATTGGGATTTTGTTTTTATAACTCTTTTATATTAATTAACAATGTATTTATATAATGTCAGCCCAAGCACAAGCTCTGCTTAGTTGGGCAACATCGGACAATAACAGTTTAATTTCTTGCTGTGGTTAAATTAATTTAGCATAATATATTTTTTGATGTTTTTATTTGTAAATTGTTTTCTTTTTGTGAATTGCTTTATAAAAAGATTTAACCTTTTTATAAAAATTAAACAGGATATGTATGTAATTATACCTTAAAAGTAAAGTTAATAATTGTTGATAATTCCGAAATAAAGTTTAATACTAATTTAACTAACGAAAGTTACAAAAGAGGGGCGGTTTAACTTTAAATTATTTTAACAAAATATTCAAAGCTTTCTTTGAATATTTTGCAAATTCTTCTTGCAAATTACTAAAAATCGAAGATGCCTTGGAGAAATGTAATATTGACACTACGTCTAACTGAGCAATGGCTTAGTTACTATGAAATGATGTTATATGTTAAAACATATATAAATTTGCCATCTAAACAGAAAAATACTCAAATTAGATCACGGTGGATCTTTCAGTTTGATCAGAAACAGCCTAAATTTCAATAAATGTAAAGACATTATAAAACTTTCTACCGAAAAAAATATTGAATTATCGTGTAGATCAGATCCAGGATTGAATTATCGTGTGAAGCGACGATACAATACACAATTGTCGTCACTCGGCGATATTTACGATACTAGAAGCGATTTGACAGTCCTTTAATCGTCAGAATTAAAGTTAGGATAGACGATAGCATATGAGGTGTTGTTGCTCCAGGAGATAGCTGGGAAAAGACAGTAAAAATCCCTATTCAGCAATAACTACCCACTATTCGTAACCAAGACGATTGAAATTTGAATATAGCGCCGAGAAATAAGGATATTCGATTCAATAAATAAAGGACGCGATTTGAACTGCACGCTCCGAATTGAGCATACGCCATTCACTGCTAAACGGCCAATCCCGGCCAATCAGAAGACGATATCGGGGTGTGAATCATAAGCTGACTAACTTAAAATCGTCGGATCGAGGACGATATCGAATTCAATGTCGTGTCGCGTTGACGAATCGTATCGCCACTTCAGAATTCCGGGGCTGGATTACAATATAAAATGTATATATAGTACTCCTACAGAAGATTACAGTAACTTTGAGTTAGTTATGGAGGAAGCTCTAAGGACTGATTGTAAGAATAATAAGAAAGCAGTAATTTGTGGGGATTTAATATCTATTTTTTTAGTAGATAAACTCTTAAACGCGACATTGGTATATGTATTTCAAGGATTTAACTTATTCTATATTTTTCTAGAGCTAACAAGAATTACTGTCATAACAGCCACTTGCCTTGAAAATATTTTATATAAATCTCTATCATTACTAACAGAAAAACACTTATCAATTTCTTAAAATCAAAAATCATATTAGTCAAATTGTAGATTTTCTAAAAGTTTTGCAAAACAAGTCGAGAAGAAAATTTATCCCCTCTTTTTCATTTATTTTTATATACAGGATTTATGACAACTTGTTCTGGTAGAGTCCGAGAACCGTCTACCAGGTACTTCCTTAATTCAATGCATAATTCTCACGCAAGTATGTAAATACAAAAACGCGTTATTATTATTTGAATCAAGTTTTTTCATGAAAATTCAGATTACATTAATAGGAATTGCTCATCAATATGATGAGTGTACTAATTATAGAGATGGGCAACTCAGAGATATTCCTTCAGGAGTGACTTGAAGGCGGTTACCGATTTACACGCCCTAATCAATGGCAAATTGGGTTGTCGACTACAGCGGGCGAGCCCGTCACCTCAGGAAGTTTTAGCGATTAGTCGTTCTATCTCCCTGGAAGTGAGCGCAGAAGACTTGGGGACAAAACAATCCACCGCTTAGCTACGCCACGAGCCTCGTAAGAGACCAACGCCTTAACCGCAAGATAGCCAGGAATGTTACCCGGCGGGCCGACACTCGCGCCCTTACTTCCAATTGTGACCAGATTACTCCGGTCTCTCGATTGGTTACGAGTTCGAGGTCGCTTGCGCGGTCCTCTCCCTTACGAAGCGGTGAAACGGTGTTTACCGAATCTATCGCGGACCACAGCGTCCTTTGCCCGGCTGTTTATTTTATTTTATTTTATTTGGTACCCAAACAGAATATTGACAACACATACAGTGACATATATATACTACAGTTACATGACTACATCAATATCCTTTTTATATGAGTAGGTACACAATTAGCACAATGCATGAACAATGGTTGTTTTTTTTTAAACTACGTATAAAAAAAGGAAAAAAACAAAAAATACCAGAATTACAGTATTTTAAAGAGGGACGCTTTGAAGGAGCATAAACTATCATGAAATATATCGATGCGATTGTCAAGATGAAATTTGTTATACAGACGACAAATACGTGGGATTAGGTTATTAACTCCGGTATAGTTTTTTGCTAAAGGTGTTTTAAATAAGTCTGGGTATCGAAGACTTCTTTTAGTAATGTTAAATTGTATTTTTTCTATACAAGAGGTATCGATTTTATTATTTAAAATTTTGTACAGGAACACTAAATCTGCAACCTGCCGGCGTTTTTCTATTGTGACAAATTTAAAAGCAGTCAGTCTTTCCTCGTAGCCAGTCAGATGATTCTTAAGGCCGCATTTAAATGATAGCATTCTCAGAAATTTCCTTTGAATGGATTCGACAGTTCACCAAGGATCGAATGGCCGATGGTCAATTCAAGAGCAGTCGCCGTAAGGTCCGCAACCACCCCTGCTCTATAGGAAACAGTACTGCTTCCAGACTCCCACGACTGTTAGTCAGAGTGCACAGTCGATTGGCTTACGCCGCACGGTACGCAGACCGTCCAGGAGCGCCAGACGGTTAATTCCCAGGGGAAACTGACCATATTATTATTATTGTTTGTTGAGTGTGGCTTTTCTAAGGTCTTTATGAGCCTTGTAACACTGCGACCATTGCTGATCTATTGTGCCACCTACTATAGTTCTGCGCTAAGCCTTGTGTCATTTAAGAACCGCAGCAGGCTTTTGGCGCCAGATTGTTTTACCTCCTCAGGTTGGAGGTAGTGACCACCCAAGTGGGTGTATCTTTTACGCATCAGCGGTCCACACTCACACATGACCAAACTCAAACTGACCATAAGGCCAGAGTCCTACCCAGGCTCGCGCTTCATGCGTGGAGGCCGTCAATCAATGGCAGTACAGCTTATTTATTATTTCATATTGTATTTCTATTATATATTTTTTATTGACGTTCCGCATGTACATGCAATCTTTTACGTTGCTGTGTAATTCAAAATAATATTTAAAAAATCTAGGTCTCAAAAATCTAAGTAAAAAAAATACGAAAGAAAAAAATACAAAAACTACTATATTGATATGTGCCTTGCGGGCACGGGCTAAACCTTGAAATTCGGAACAAAGTCTCTTGAGGTATCAAATAGCAGTGTGATTCATAGGAGGTCAAAACCAAAATCGAAATATTTTGAGTTAAAAAGATACACAAGAAAAACGAATACCAAAACTATTATATTGGTGTGTGCCTTGCGGGCGCAGGCTAAATCTTAAAAATTGAAACCTAGACTCATGACGCGAGAATTTCATTTCATTTCATTTATTCAAAGTATTATATACAAGTGAAGTGGGTAATGTCATGGTAATAGCGTTTCTAAAGGGAATTAAGGATGGACATACCTTATTAAGTAATTGTATGTTTAATACATATTTTAATTTCCCTAATTATCATTAATTGCACTATCCATCATATTTCTATCTCTATATATGTGGCTCTGTCTATCATATTTGGCAAAAAACAACAATGAGTTCATAACACCTTCACTTTTACCGAATTTAATCCAACCCCCCCCCCCCCACAATTTTGCGTAAATTTTCCCAGAGTTCAATTTTACACCTTGCCTTTAAGTACTGTACGAATTAACGTGAACATGCGTAATAGTTTAAAATATATATTTGATTGCCCCTTGAAATTATACATGAATTAAAATGACAAATTATTGATTATTTTAATTCATATTGTATACTTTATTAGCACAAATGTGTTTTTAAGGTATTTTCTATGGATTTTGATGCCCAAAAACTTCAAAAATTAATTCAAGATTATTGAGGATATCATTCTTATTAAAGTAACTAATAACCTTTACATTTTATTTTATTTCTTTAATGTTTTAATGACCAATACATATATTTTTTTAAGCTATTGCATAGCTTTTATCGCGGGCCTCTAAGCCAGCGCGGCGACCAAATGAAGAAATTTCTTAACGAAAATTAATGATTTTAAACTGATAATTACGTCTAAACGAGTAGGTACTGCTTACGATTCGAAAAAAATATATGTTAAACAAGAACATTTTCCTAATATTCTTAGCTTTATTTTATTTTTTTTATTTTACTATTTTTAAGGAAACATACAGCTTTTACAATAAATTTGTTACAGAATTATTAAGTTAAAAAAAATAAAGCTAATTACATGTTTCCACTTAAACATTCATAATTTAAACACAACAATATATTTTTTTTTGAAGAATTAACTAACACTCATAGGGACAGGTGGGAACTGGGAAGAAAGGAGTCATAATAAGTAAATAAAATTTTATGTAAATACACGTTCCATAATATAGACATACATATTATTTAAAGATATTCTTGAATAAATATTATTTATAATATATTATATATTGCGATTACAATGATAAATCAATACCATCATTAATAATTGCTTTCTTAAGAGCGAATGATGACGTATTGAATACGTCAATATCGCCGAGCTGCGTATTACAAATTTTACATACCCTATACATGAAACAGTTTTGTGCATAATTAGTACTAACCTGCGGAAGGTGGAATAACTCCGTTTGGCGAGTGAGTCGCGATGGTACACGGAAAGATATCATTCCAAGAAGATCAGAACAATCAATATAACCTGCCAATATTTTATGGAAAAACACCACGTCTGCGCATTTTCTTCTTGATTGTAAGGATTAAAGCCCATGAAAAGCAGCTGCTTCGTTGTGATTGGGAAAGGACAAGAAGGAGTGATAATTCAAATGTTTCAGGAACACATTTTGAATACGTTCAATTCTCTTTATGTGAACATTATAACAAGGAGACCATATTTGAGAAGCATATTCGAGGTGACTGCGGACGAAAGCGTAGTACAAGAGTAATAGAGAATTTTTTACTGCGAAATGTTTTGAAGTTCGAAGTACGCTTTCGCGAAGTACGAAGTAATCCTAACATACTATATGCTTTTTTCGTGATGTTATCTATGTGGGAGTTATATAATAACTTACTATCTAAAAGAACACCTAGATCCCGGATTGCATTTTTCTTGGTTATCGAGAAACCATTGACAGTATAAATAAATGGTAGAATATTGTTTTTCCGCGTAAAACTAACGGTAGCACATTTCGCAGCATTCAGGAATAAACGATTCGAGGCGCAATAAAGAGATAGTCTATCTAGATCATCCTGGACCAATTGACAGTCGTCAAGGGAATTAACGGGTGCGTACATTTTCATATCGTCAGCAAAAAGTAAAAACTTACAAAATTTAAAACAGGTATTTATGTCATTGATATAAAATGTAAATAGAAGGGGCCCTAAAAGGCTACCCTGTGGCACACCCGAGGATATACTTGTCCAGTCGGACTTAAATCCTCCAATAACCACACGCTGGCAACGATTTTGTATGTACGATGCAAACCAACGTAGTAATCACCATGAATTCCAACTGCACTTAATTTTGAGATAAGATTAGTATGGTCCACCTTGTCAAAAGCTTTGCTGAAGTCAGTATAAATAGCATCCACTTGATTGCGTTTACTCATTTGAAGCGACAGGAAACTCGTAAACAAAGTAAGATTAGATACCGTAGACCTGCCAGATCTAAATCCATGCTGTTGGGGTAGAATACAATTAGTAGTTGCCGCATATAATTGATCGTAAACTATTTTTTCAAATAGCTTACTGATGATGGAGAGCTTTGAATATTTTAGGTTTTGTTTATATTACATAGTGTAATTAATTTGTGAAATGAGGTCTAACCGGACACAAAAACGACAACTACGCAAATACCATCTGGCGTATTATTATGAAACCTGCACCATTTTAAAGATAATTTAATTATCTATCTTTTTCATCTACGATTTTTTTCGAATAATCCGATCTTTTTACTTTATCGAATAAAAAATTCGTGCGCGGCGCTCTATCGGAAGACGTTTAAATTATTCCGAATCATTTGCTTCCGCAGCCGCAAATGATTTGGAATAATTTAAACGTTTTCCGATAGAGCGCAGTTATCTGACATCAGAAAAAATTTAATAAATAAATAATTATAATTGCATAAGTTGTTAAAAATGCTATGCAATAGCTTTACCGCGGCAGTCCCCGAGTGCCACACGTATTTTTTATTGATTACACGTCATCGTGTTAATTTGTATACTTTGGAGCTGACATCTACAGCAGGCGGACCCGACACCTCAGTCTGTTTTAACGATATAGATAGATCGTTCTTTCAGGCGTGAGGAGATTACACAGTGACTGGGACAACACAGTCCACATCTAGCTCCGCCAACGCCTAAGAAGCCGACGCCTTACCGCGAGGCACTTGAATGTGAAACCAGCGGGCCAACCTCGCGCCCTTACTACCAGATTAGGCCTGAATTTTTCTTCCTCCTGTCTGGTCGCGGTTTCAAGGTTGATTGCGCGGCCTCTACCTGACGTAAGCGGTTATTCAGTTTGAATATTTTGCGGACCGCGACGCCCTTTGCCCGCCATGGTCACTCGGGATCAGTGATCTTCTGATCCCGACCACCTCCGACTGCAGGATTACAGCCGTGGCAGAAGCTCACATCGGCCCTGACAGGGTAAGCCCCTCTTCGAGGAGGCTACTAGATAGGAGTTGAACCGTGAGTTGGGCAGGCCAAATGAAATAGATTTTTGTCCAACACCACCCAAGCTGCAAGGAACCATTAGTAACCACTACTGTACATACTAGGCTCGATTGCGTTTCTTTTGAACTAAAATCGGTAATTAGGTCACGTGATGGAGACAGAGCAGTACGTCAGAGCGGAATGTGGAATGAACGGTTGTCACTTTTTCGCATTAAAACTACCCACCGATGGTAAATCAGCTAAATCGAACACCGCATGAAATGTATTCGAACTTATTCGGGCGTCTATAAGTTGGACAGGTAATTTTGGTGCAAGAAAATCGACAACAGTTCATTTCATATTCCGTTCTAACGTATTGCTCTATTTCGTTCGGTTGAACTAAGTTCGTATTTTAGTTGTATAATAAACGCAATCGGGCCCACTATTGATGTAATACCCAACCCGTTATTCGAGTGTTATTAATATCCAACGCGGGGCGTTTGTACAGTGTCTCGCTTCAATGTACGCGTCATGCATTCCTAAGATACCACAGCGGGTGAGTTAAAATCTGGAGCATTCCTCGAATCGCGGCACACATTTAGCGCTGAAATTAAGGGGTTTTTCACGCCGGCACGCCACTTGAACGGGCGCCGCGACGCCGGGCGCCATGAGAGCGCAAACTGCGAAATTCCGTACCGCCAAATTAATTACTCCTGCATAGCGCAAACCACCCCTGAACGGATAATAAACAACTATCTCCATCTCTGTAATGTATTGCTCAACATAAAGGCTGTCCAATGGACTAATCCTGAGATTGCCCGAGCAAATACGTGATGGAGTTTATCAAACGTCGAATCAAAACAAACTAATTTCGTACATTCAATGTTTATCTCAATCAAGGATATTACATCAACAACTAGAGCTGTCGACTACAACGGGCAAACCCGTCACGTCAGGAGTTTTAACAAAATTTGATTGTTCTGTCTCCCGTGAAGTAAGCGCAGAAGACTTAGGACAAAACAGTCCACCGTCAAGTTCCGCCACATGCCCGTAAGAGACCACCGCCTTACAGCGAGATAGCTAGGTATGTTATCCAGCGGGTCGACACTCGCGCCCTTACTACCAGGTACAACCAGATTACTCCGGTCTCTCGACTGGTTACGAGTTCGATGTCGCTTACGTAGCGGTGAAACTGTGTCTACCAAATCTATCGCGGACCACGGCATCCTTTACCCGGTATATTGACCCGTGATCGGGTGGCCGAATGGTCGTTTCAAGAGCAGTTACTATAAGGTTATAACAACCACCCCCGCTCTATAGGAGACAGTACTGTTTCCAGACTCCCCCGACTGTTAGTCAGAATGCGCAATCGATTGGCTGACGCTGCACGGCGTCCAAACCGTACAGGAGCGCCAGAAGATTGACCCCTGGGGGAAACTAGCCCTCAGGCCAGAGTCCTGCCCGGGCTCGCACTTCATGCGTGGAGGCCGCCGAATTTGTGTTAACCCGTGAATGTGACCGACGATTAACAAATGGGTTTTCGTGTCCAACTCCAACAGGGCCCATTAGCTCCCGTAGATGGTGCTGCAGCACACCAGCTTCGCCTTACAAATTGGTATACATAGGTATTTGAGAACAGATATAACACGGGAAACGACGGATAATACTACTAGTATTATATAAAATTAAATGCCACAATGTGCAGCTGGGCGAGCCGTCACATTTCAGTCGCTGAAATCATTTTAAAAAGTGGGCGGTCGCCGCGGCTCTTTATCGCGCGCCCCAGGCGAAGTTTCGCAATTAAAATTGACTGAATAAATTGTCTGTGTCGGCCTTATCGCCACCTCGCCATCTGATAAAAAACTAACTGGCACGTTGTTAAGACAGTTTAATTGGACACACTGGCTCAACGTATCCGCAGAGTGACGTGCCCCCGCCTAACCGACTCTACTCTCTCGACTCAACTTTTCCTTAGATAATTATCAACCGGCTGCGCGAAACTTTTCACAGCGCTAATTTCAGGGAGATCATTTTCGCCGGCACTTTTATAAAATTTAATTTTAACCTTTCAGATAACGTCATAAATCCACTTTAATGTGAGATTAAAACATAGCTTATAAGCATTTGAAATACTCCTATCCAATGCTATAATAGTTGGTTATCCATAATGGGTTGTATTCATACATTTTATTTATTTGTATAATTGTTATAATGATGATTAATTGGTCTATCAAGAATGCTACCTATTCGAAGTTTCACTAAACTATTACACTACAGTGTTTTACATGAACAACTGGAAAAAAATAGGATAAGAAAAGTAATTGTGTATTTTAACTCGGCTACGTTCCTGTAACAAAGCACCTCGATTAGAACTATACAACAAAGGTACTTCTGTGATCTGTGGTTAACACTATGCCGTCTATTTAGGGACCCTTGCTCTAGTATAATGATTACCACTCCCGAATGATGCTTTATGCCTTTTTAAAATAACAGAGAGAGCAATAAATCGAACAGTATGCGAGAGAAGCGCGCCAATATTCTCCGCGGCAACTCTCACACCGGAAACGGTCGGCTGTCTACCAGCGGACTGCGACCAAACTACTACTGGCCGGCTTTCAGTAGCAGTTTTGAAGGGGTTTTGAGGGACCACCCCTCACAAGACTCCAGGTTGTTCGGTGTGTGGTGGTGGTATCAACTTACGAGTTATCTCCGTATTGAAAGGCGGTTTTGAATGAAGTAGAAGGAATTTATTGATCGAAGGTTTGAATATTGCCAGTTATAACGCTTGCCGAATAGTTTACGTTGACGTGAGTATATAGATGCGCGAATTACTTTATCGAGACGCGAGGGTTGCGCGACGGAGGTTATGTGGGAGTTGTGGATGAGGAGTGTGCGTGTGCTCCTAGTATCTTGTACTGGGCACGGCTCGAGTCTGTGAGATTACAGACTGATGCTTCGAGACTCAGGGAGAATGAGGAAAGGAAACCAAAGAGTCGGATTCGTTGACCTAACTCGTGAGAGAGGGTGCCGAATGCCGTCTCAACCTTGGGGGAAGGTGATCACTCGGGGAATGATAAATTGGTTGCTTTTGCGCCAGTTTATATAGGCCGATCAACGATGCAATCCAAAAATATTCCGAGTAAAAGTATTGTTTCATCGTGCTGATTCATAGCTGCACGAGTCAAAATAATAGCTGAATTGTGTCTGTGGCTTTCACTGGAAATCGATGCATTTGTTGATCGCATGTAATGGACTTAAGGTCCGTTACAGGGTCATTTTGGAGCGCGAAAGGCCTATAGGGGATCATATATCGATTGTATTATCTGCTTTAACCTTTTGAAAGCCAGCCTTCGCGCGCATAAACGGCGCCGCATCTTTTTGGGCGATTTTCCATGTAAATACTAACAATGTATTTTTTTATGGATTCTCTCTTGTTCCCTAATAATTATTCATGTTAGTCAGGTATATTATATATTTATACAATATATATATATATATATATGGAGGCCGTCCAAACTAGCTACGCGCGGATCTGTTAACCACCGCTTGGCGTTTTTGCCTCCAGGGGAAGCGACGTCCCCTGTCGGCGTCTAGCCTAACTACTCATGACAAAAGGAACGTCGTAAGCAGTGTTTACATGCCATGCAATTGTCCAGTTTTTCGGATGTTTTATGTTTATGGCAAGTAAACAGTAAATATCAAATTATAAATGGTAAAATCGCGGAAATGGAGAATCGGGGTATCATCCAATTCTCAGTTTAGCATTAAGGAGATGCTGATAGGCCACGCTTTCTATGATCTGACCGAATTCGAGGGCCATTACTCTTCAAATATTTTACCATTTAAAAGACTTACAACAGTAGAGCCTTATTGTCTGGTTGTTTCATTTGATCTTATATTTTTAATTTTAAGTCATGGCGTAGTTTTAATTTGATTATTTAACATTTTAGGAACAACTTTAATATTATGGTGAATCATTTTAGCACGTATCTATTCGAATTATTGTTTCCTTCGGGACGTATCTATTCGAATTATCGACTCTTTCGGGACGTATATATTCGAATTATTTACTCTTTCGGGACGTATCTATTTGAATTATCGACTCTTTCGGGACGTAGGTATCTATTCGAATTATCGACTCTTTCGGAACGTATATATTCGAATTATTTACTCTTTCGGGAAGTATCTATTCGAATTGTCGACTCTTTCGGGACGCATCTATTCGAATTATCGACTCTTTCGGGACGTATCTATTCCAATTATCGACTCTTTCGGGACGTATCTATTCGAATTATCGATTTATCGGGCTATTATTAGGAATATATTTTGATTATTTGTCTTTATATTTAGTTTTGAGAATCTAGCAGTTAAATATTTGACTACGGACTATGGATAAGTAAAGAGTAGCAACGAGACTTACCACCTAAATCAATTATTTTGACACGTCCAAGAGCGGTTTTTAGCCGTCAATTGGATACGATAAGAATATAATATAATATAATGTAAATCCAACAAGAATTACCACCCTAAACGATAAGTTTATTTGTGGGCATAATACAATAAAATAATACACACGTAGGTACCTATTTATATTTTATCACTTTCTATTGTGAATCATGGCCCAAAAAAAATATGTTATATTAAAAGCTTATAAATAATAAAACTTTATTATTTAAAAATACAGTTCCGCGGGATTTTCATGTCTACCATGCTAACAACAACAAGCGCTTGTCCGCAATGTCTGCAATTTCCAAACATTGTTGTGGAAGCATACGCCGAATTCGTGACGCTTGCTGCACCGCATGTTGCAAATCACGCGAATTCTGAACAGCAAGGGCCCAAAGGATTCAAACCTTTAATATTCGATATTCGATAATATTCGAAATGCTCCATTCAGTAGTTAATTAGTAAAGGGAGAACAGAAACTGAATTTATCCTCATCACATACCAACGCGTTTATACACACAAAGTTACACACCCTCACATCTCGGACAATATAAATTACCTATATGTATATAAGAGTAAGTTCAGATTTTTATTTTTGTTATGTAATATTTTTATTAGTATTTATTGTATAATTATTTACTACTACTTTTATTATTAGATGATTATTTATCTTGCTTTTTTTTATTTTGCCAAAACAATTTCGTCACTATTTTGATATTAGCTTATGAAACAAATAAATTAAAAAACATATTTTTCATAAAATTACATGAACTATCGCTGTCATATAAAACTGGGGTCTTTTTGGGACAGGCGCTGCCTAATGAGAGCCAGTTCACACGATGCGGTGCGGTTGCGGCGCGACGCCTAAGGGCCGGGCCACACGATGCGGTGCGGTGCCGCACCGCAACGAGTTCGCCTATGGGTTCGGTGCGAAGCCGGAACGCTCCGTGTGGCATACCCTCGATATTTGTATGTAAGACGCCGCAGCGGTACCCGTTCAGGCGCCGCGCCGCAGCCGCACCGCATCGTATGGCCCGGCCCTGAGCGGATGCCGCTGCGGCTTCTTACATACAAATATGCATGGTATGCCAAACGGTGCATTCCAGCGCCGTACTACACGCAGAGGCGAAAGTTTTGCGGTGCGGCGCCGCACCGCATCGTGTGGCCCGGCCCTGAACGGTCCTACATACAAATATCCATGGTATGCCACACGGTGCGCTCTGGCGCGGCACCGCACGCACACCACAGTCGTGCAGTCGAAGGAGGGTATAGTGCTTGCCTGTTTCATTTGTTTTCACGTATATTTGTCATTTTTTGACATTGACTACCTCATTTCACTAGTTCTAGGAAATAAATTGTATGGGTTAAGTCTCACGTGGACTTTAAGAATTATAATTTAAAAACAAATCTGTATTATTTCCATCGTAGGAAAAACCCTCCATCGCTATTCCTTAATGCAATGAGTGGACTGATCCAGTATCGTCATCTGTTTTCACATCGATTTTGGCGGTGGCGTAGTAAAAGGAGCAACAACACACGTCTCTTCCGATCCATTTTTGATCCCAGAATGGACTAGGTATATCATCCTCTGCGGCATCGTAGTAACGTTGCGGCGCCGTAGAACTAGTGAAATGAGGTAGTCAATACCAATATCTTCCTCGCTAATATTCATTTTAAACACTTCGATTAGAAATTAACAAAAATACGTGAAAACAAATGAAACAGGCCAGCATGTACCCTCCTTCGACGACACTTAACAACTGAGCGGTGCCGCTCCGGCGCATATCCCCGGTTTGCGTGCGGTGCGGCGCCGGAACGCACCGTGTGACATACCATGGATATTTGTATGTAGAACGCCGCAGCGGCACCGCTCAGGCGCCGCGCCGCAGCCGCACCGCATTGTGTGGCCCGGCCCTTTGAAGTGACGAAGAATCGTTGTGTTTAAAAAAATCTGATATAATATCTTGAATAAATGAAATGAAATAGATAATGTCGACATTTGTGTATTTGACATTCTGTATTTGACATTCTTTACGGCGCTAATCTAGCACGCTGCAAACTAACGAAACAAGTGTTAAATGAGAAGTTAATAAGGTTGGGTGTGTTTTGGTGCGATTATATAGGTCGAGAGTACGCTGCCAAATTCGATTTCAATAAAGATATATGAGGCTATCAGAGCGGAGGCAAACGGAATAAATGACCGCGTCGCGTCGGCAGGAGGCGGGTAGGACTCGAAGGCAGCCCTCGCTTGGTTCGCGGTTTACGATCGGGGCTTACGACTTGCACTATACGCCTTTTACTGTCTGGTAATCTAATGTAGGATCTTTCAAAAGAGCTTAAATCCGGTACAATGTTTGGGGAAAGTATCGTTGTGCTTTCTATTAGGAAATCGCGCTTATCGAAATGCGTGTCACAAGTCGCATCGGAAGTTGTTCCGAACTGGGTGACATTAATCTCGAAGAGGTTTTATGGAAATGAAACTATTAAACGGGGAAGTATAAATATAAATTACAATAGCATCGAGTTATTACATTTGCTAATAATTTGAATAATGTCATTGATTATATAGGGTATTACATTGCTCAATGCCTTCTACGTTTTGGCAGCTAGGATTTTACTATGAAACGCGATAAGTAGAGGGCACTCATTATTTCCAATATTGATAAATCTTCTCTTATGTTCAGTAGCCAAATAGATGACGTACTAAACATGCCTAAACGGTATCCCATCTCAAAATAAAACAATAATTGTAATTTACAAACGAATTTTTAAATCGTACCTTTTTACATTTTAATATTATTTACATAAGAATGTAAATTTTAATTTATTATCTAAGATTTAATTCATAAAAAATAATTGCTTTAACCCTCGAACCGCGGAAGATGCTCACTGAGCGTTCAGCTCTTTCCATACGATTCTGTACGATATTATCGCCTTGCATATAATTTCTGTATTTCCGCTATTACCCCGTTGAAACGTTTTTTGTCGCTCTGTTGCATTGAGAGTCGCATTTTCCACGTTCTCGAGTCGCATGGCGAAGCCGCCATTGCTTCAGATGACGTATCAACAGCCGGTTATCAATCAAATCAAAAACTGCTGCAACTTTTATTTAGACAATGAAAGTTGATATTTATTTAACCTATTTCTTATTATTTTTCTTGCAACCCTAAAAGTGTTTGAAAAGATGGATGTCAGCTGTCAAAACGGTGGGAACGGACAATTTACGACCTGTATCATAGAATATAGACCAAACGTGTAATATAAATTAATTTATCATTTGATTTAAAGCAATTCTCAAATAATACTACAATTTAAAACATGAAATAAAATAGTGTGTAACTAAATTACTTAATCCACAGCAAGAAATTCAACTCAATTATTATATGATGTTTACTTTCCGATGTCGCTTAACTAAGCAAAGCTTGTTCATAGTTACATAAGTTAAAGTGCGAATACGTTAAAAATTTAATAGGTTAAAAGCGATTCATTTTATTAAATAGTTCAAAATACATAAATATAAGATTACAATAACGAAAATTTTTAAATCACAAATATATATTTTTTTAATTTAACAAAATTGAAGCAGTTAAAATAGTCGTAGTTAAAATAATACAATTTAAAAAAGTCAAAATAAATAGTCATTCATTAAAAATAATAATAATAATAATAAAAGGATAAAAAACAAACCATCATGGTTAAATACTCAAGTTAGATAAAAATCGTAAAGTAATGGTAAAAGTAATCGTAAGTAATCGTAATCGTAAAGTAATCGTAAAATCGCAAAAAAAATAAAATTTATAAAGGAATAGTTTTATTTATAAAAAAATAAGAGCAGTTTGAATATTTTTTATCTTGATAGATATTAAATTATTGAAATCATATTCAAATAATGAAACAGTAATCTATAATTTATATATGTATTTAATAATAAATGTTTGTATTATTAAAAATAAATATTAAAGTTAGAAACCAAAATAAAATGAAACTGTTGTGAAAAAAGGATAAAAATCAGATTACAAATTATTGTAATCTGATTTGAAATCTAAACTAAATACATTTAATAATTATAAAATTTATTAGCAGTTAAAATAACTATAATCGTCGCAGTTATAAATTAGTCATAATCATAATCAAATAATCAGTTATAAAATAATTACAATTCAAAATAACAAATAAGTAAGTTAAATCTATTATAAAACTTGAGAGTAGTTAAAATAATCATAATCGTCACAGTTATAAAAACAGTCATAATAATAATCAAAAAGGATAAATTTTAAATTTAAAAAACAAATTTCAAAGATCACTTAAATCAGTCATTCATAAGTAATATTTATTTTTATTTATTTATTTAACAATTAATTACTATAAAATCTTGATTCGCTTACAAAACTAACAGGAACCGAATGGCAAAACCTTAACATTTTGCTTATTTGATTTTGTCACCCAACTGGGACTAGCCCGTTCTAGGGTGGACAGGATAATAATAAATAAATAATTTTTAAAAATGTGTAAGGTTATTATTGAGCTTGTCAGTTTATAATAGTTTTCTGTCTATAAGAGTATTAACATCACCGAACGGCTACTTCGTTAACCCTTTTTTTATATGCTGACTAGGTGATTGTTATACAAAAAAAGTACAACCGAATATAACCGAATATAACCGATAACCTCCTTCTTTTTTGAAGTCGGTTAAAAAAGGGAGTTATGTCATACATTTTTGTAAACTTTTATAAGCAACTAGCTGACCCGTGCCCACTTCGTTGGGCGGTAAAACTTTTTACCTGTGATGAAATTATGAGTGTCGTTCGGTTAGTATTGAATGCTATGATTTATTTTCTGACTGCCAAAAGAAGGATTATATTTTTACTGCATATGTATGTATGTATTTGCATGCCAATTTGACTAATACCGTTATTTGTGAGTGTCTTCTAGTGAGTGTCTTATTTGTGAGCGTATTATCTCTTTTAACTATTTATGCAGTAAAAGGGAAAAGTCTTTTGTTTTAAACACTTGAGACGATAAATTTACTTATTCTGATAAGAATTCATAATTGTTGATAATATGACTAATAAATATGACCTAACAATTTGAATTATTTTTTTAATATAAAATACTATTTTTTGTGACTTAAATATAAAAGTTAGACGTATGCTGTCGCTGACTTTTTTGTAGGCATTATCAAGCTCTACAACTTTTCACTAGAACTTAATCATATATCTCTCATCGTTAAGGCAGCGTTAGTTAGAAACGTTTTCGTTAGACTGCTTTTCTCCGACTTACTTTGCAAATCCGACTACCACGAAAAAGTCTTTTAATTTTTCGGATTAATATATAGCCTATGACACTCACAAATAACGTGGCTTTCTATTGGTAAGAGAATTTTCAAAACGGGTTTAGTAGATCCAGAGATTACTTCCTACAACCTCACAAACTTTGCCTCTTTATAATATTAGTATAGATATAGATGAAAGAGAAATTTCTTTGCCCAAAAGTTGTTATTTTGAGAGAGCACATTCATAAAATCTCCAGCTGCTCTCCTGGTTGCTAATGTTTGTTTTGCCATTGATGGTATGTTTTCGAAAATACATTAAAAAACCTATATTTTTGCATATAATACGCCTAAAACATTGTATTCCTTAAATAATGGATCACTCGGAAATCTGAATAATTTACTAATGATGAGTTTTATAACACACTTTTGCGCAACCAGAGACTTTTAACCCCATGATCCCAATAAAGACTTGCCAGCCAACCAATAAGGAAACTCGCGGGTGAGAAAACGCTGGGGAGGCGATGAGAGAGAAGGAGGAGACACAGCTCTGTTGCGGAGAGAAAGGGTGCGGGGAGAGGAAGTCGGATCAGGTCATGCCGATCCTGTCACCAATAGAACAGGCGGTCACTTGAGGTGTATGCATGTTAATTACTCCAAATGATTTAAATTACATATTTTTAATTTAGGGAGAAAAAAACGGTTAATGTTCGTCGCTAGGCTAAACAGCGGCACGAAAATTAATGTCTTGATAACACTGGCTCATCTAGTAATTTATTTATTTGGGTCGGCTGGAAAGATTAAAAATTTGCCAAAAAATCTATACGTTACGAGCTTATCTTTGGTTGTTATCAAGGAGTTGATGATATCCTCGATCTGAGAGAAGAGCTGGCCACCAAGGTGGAAAGGCTAGAGAACGTGTGTATCCGCTTCATTTTTGGCCTCAGAAAATATCACCATATCACGGAATATCGAAGAAGACTGCAGTGGCTTACCACCAGGGAGACGAGACAGGTTAGAACTCTCTGCCTCTTATATAGAATCCTCGCGAATGGCGTGCCGCTTTATCTTGCCGATAGGTTCACCGCGCTATCGGCGCACGGCCGTCCCTGATATCAGAGGGCAATAACCTGTTATCCATCCCTGGTCATAGCAGCGACTTTTTTTTCGTACTCCTTCTCCGTGGAAGTTGCACGACTCTGGAATGCTTTACCGAATAATATTAGAACAGCCCCCAGCATTTCCTCGTTCAAGGCCAGAGTCAAGGAGCATATAATACTAAAACCATAAACCAGCCAACCCTCCTCTTCCCCCCTCCCTTTCGCTTCCTTTTCCTTCCCTCCTCTCCTTCCTTTTCTCTGCGTCTATATTTAATTTTAGTAATTTGTTTTCCTTTCTTTTATATCTTTTTCTTTTTCGTTTTCTGTCTGTTTCTTTTTTTTCTAATCACTTTAATTTTTAGTATTCTTTTGTGTAGCCAACATAACAAATTATATTATAAACTTAAGCTATAGGTTAGCTGATAGACATTGCGGCAAGGCAATAAGCTCGCCTTTTTTATTTTGAAATAAAGAGTTTTTTTTTATTATTATTATTATTATTATATCTCTTTATGTTCTTATTTCACCTCCCTCCCAACCCTTCTAATGTATTTTTTTTCCACATATGCAATAATGCAAAATTTAAACAGCTGGAGGACATAAAATTTAAAAAAAAATTAAAAAGATGCTGATAGGCCACCCTTTCTATATATATAATCTGGCCGAATTTGAGGGCCATGATTTTTCAAATATTGTGCCCATTTAAATTACCTAAAAAGTAGAGCCTTATTGTCTGATTATTTTATATGGTCTTATATCTGTACTTTTAGTTTAAAATGCATAACGTAGATTTAATTTGATTTTTTAACATTTTACTGACAATTTGAATATTACGATAAATAATTTTACTACGTATTTTCTCGAATTACTAACTACTTCAAATATTAGGCTTCTATTTTGATTTTTTATATTTATAGTTTGACAATCTAGTAGTTAATTCTTGACTACCTATGTATGTTCAGTAAAGAGTAGTAACGAAACTTACTACATAACCCAATTACTTTGACACGGCCAAAAGCGGTCTTTAGCCGTCAATTGGACACGACGAAAATGTAATGTATGTAATGTAATGCGTTTTAAGATTCCCATATACCTTCTACTTTCCCGGCCCACCAACTAACAAAGAGGAAAAGTATTGTAAAGAGGGAAATATCAATTCGGAACCACATTGAGACCATTTACAGATGGCAGTCTGTCTGCTGTGTGTATTCCTCCATGATAAGGACCAAACTATTAATCCGATTGAGCTGAAATTAGGCAAGCATGCATCATTTGGTAATCGCAAGAGTTGAACAGGCTGTGGATGAAATCGGTCCACCAGGGGGCGCACCAGTTTCAATATCGAATTTTTGAACTTAAAGAATTGAAATTTGGTACATAAACAGATGCCTTGATAGACCGAAATTTTGATCAGAATATTTCATATACAAGCTACACTAATAGTATTTAAATTCCGCCATACATTTAAATGAAATATTAGGGCCATCTCTTAGTGCCTGGCCCAACCCAGTCCTTAGCCGAGAAACGAACCATGCCGCCAGAGGCATTTCAATAGAAACCAATCGGGTTCGTCCGCCGTCCGAGAGAGGGCACTGATCGATTTTTATTTATGAAATTAATATTCATATGAAACGAGTTCTTAGCTACTTGCCGGGAAAGTTTTGGGGTGAAACAGACGATTTTTTAATTTCCTAGTAAGGAAAGTATTGTGGACGCACTTCTGTGTGTCTGTGTGTCTGTCTGTCTGTCTGTCAGTATGTATTCCTCCACGATAGCGCCCAAACGCTTCGTCCGATTGAGCTGATATTAGTATGCAGGCATCATTTGGTCATCCAAGAGTTGCAAAGATTGTGGTTTGAATCGGTCCACTAGGGGGCGCGCTAGTCATACTTCAATCTCGGAATATTGGATTCAGATACTTACTTGGAATTCGGTACACAGATGAGTCGTAGATTCGAAACCGCTTTCTTAAATTTTGGTTTCAATATCTCTTATACAAGCGACACAAAAAAAATCAACATACTTTTTAATCAAATAATAACGTCGAGCCTCCCGAGGCTGGCCGAGAAAGGAACCATATTTGAAAATATATATTTTAATACGACGGAAATACTACAAAAATAATAGATTTTCTATCGAAGGGGAGAGGGGGGGAGCAGGGGGGCAAAATTATTCTTGTTTCTCCGATCAAAAATCAAAATCAAAATCAAAATGTTCTTTATTCATATAGACACAATTAAATATTATTTTTAATTTATGTTCTTATGGTGCGTCCAAGCCTTACTCCCAAGCAGTTATGTCATTTACATAATCAGATATTGTATAGTATGCTTTTTTATACAATTTTGCTTTGATGGTAGCTTTAAACTTATTTACAGATAGTTCTCTAATAGTATGAGGAAGTTTGTTATAGAAGCGTATACATTGACCCAATAAAGAATTGCTTATTTTGTGGAAAACGTCTTCTTCCGTTGGTACCTATTCCACTCTATCTAGAATGCTTTTTTTTTTCAAAGGAAATAGACCTAGAAGTAAGTAATGAGTAGGGTGAGTCAGGTCAAATCCGGGCGGAAGTGCGGACTTCTTCTTTTTCTTCTTTTTTTTCTTCTTCTTCATCATCTTGGGCCGAAATCACATTGTGAAATATTGTTTTACGATAAACTCATAATATTTTAAGTACTAGTCGTAAATATATTAGATATAAATAATCGTCATATTTATAGTCGTAAATATTTTCGTGTAAGTCGTAATATTTAAAGTCTGCCATACATTAATAAGTAGGACCCCTGAAATCGGCAAGGCTCGCGATGCGTGGATCGTTCGAAATTCGAATTCGAAGGCTCACGGAGACCCGCATTTGCAATTTGATTTTTAAATTGAATGAGATGACGCGCGTTCGAAATTCAAATGTTCATTGCTTTGCGTCTCATATTAACAGGAATTTTCGCCAACTGCTCATCGACTTTATTTGTGAAATAAATATTCAGATGAAATAGGTCCCTGGCTTCTTGCCGGGAAAGTCCTAATAGGGTGACACTATCAAAGTATCGCGTAGGAGTCGCGTCGCGTCAAGGCGACAGGTTGGTCTCACCGTGCATACGATAAATTAGGCAATTCAGAAGGTTATATAGACATTATATCATTACTCGTAAAACTTAACAATCTGTTTTAGAAACATTCTTTAGTAACCGCTCTTACTTGTAATTCATATTTACTCTCTTATTGATAAGAAAAGGGCCAACAGCCACGAGCAGGTAAGGGCTTCCAATTCCCAACGCACGGATCAGTAGCGCCAGAATCACTAACGGAATAGCTCTTTGTGCAGTTGACATTTTGATCGCCTTTGAAAGACGTTTCGGCACGGATTGTGAAGCTTGAAATATGTATTTCTAGATGCTGCTAAAAAATATAAATTTGGAAAACACTTTTATTTCATTTTTATTTCAAGTCATTATTTCAGATGAGTCCTACAAAAAAAAATAAGTTCCGCCATTATTTTGTATTTGAATAAGATTTGCACCCCTAACTATTAATAAAAACCAAATCCAGCTATTATCACAAGCGACTTTTTTCTTATTTAGACCTTTTTGTTCACAGATAGACGTAATGAATCGTACTCCAAATTTTAAAATACTTACTTCATTTTTTTATAATCGCCTTAATATTGAAAAGATTCTTTCATGATCTGCAGTGTAGTCCAGCAATATGGCCAAAATACGTAGCAATTATTTAATATTTGGCAGTGGTGTCCACAAAGCTTTAACCCTAGATCGAAGGATAGTTACTTCTGTAGAACAATAGGTATGCTAAAATTGCCTTAATAGAAATTCTAGATAAGATATTGATTAATAAAGTTTAATTAGTTTTAAAAGTTTTAATAGATGCGAATGACTTTCAGAATATTTGCCGTCTGGTTAAAAGGCGGCTAGAGGGATCGGATTTGAATTTCTTTATCGTTGAATAATATTTTATTAAAGTAATTTTAATATCACTTTTCAAAATAACTATGTATTTGTTTTTAAAGGGACGAGCAAGTACTTACTTAGAAAAAACTATCACATACTTGTTTCATATTGAATTTTGAGGGCGAACTCTAGTGGATGAACATGAGGTAATTTGTCTGGTCGGCTATGGTAGACACGGCGGAACAGCCAGAAGTTAAGGTTGAAGCAAAACTGGGTATAAGGTTAAGTTTCTAGCTCTGAAAAAAGCCAAAATTAGCTCCGATTAGTACCGAAGCTGCTAGATCACAATTTGATAGAAAACTACATTCCTTATCGTACCTTTGTCGACAATTATATAGCACGACGGCCTCTCTTGAGCGGTCGTCGGCCCCAAAGTGTGGGGGAATTCTGAAGCGACGATATGATATACGATTGACGTACTCGGCGATATTTGCGATTCTGGAAGCAATTCGATAGTCCTTGAATCGTCAGAAGTAAGGTTAGGATGAGACGACACGACATGAGATGCCGTCTGGCCTATTAAGACAAGTTGCTCCTTTTCTTAAAATAGTGTTAACCTTGTTTAACTTGCGATGACTTATAACTATAGGGTATGTTCCATATGGTTGTTGAACGTATAAAGAGAAGATTTTCGTGACTTCTTTGCATATGAACAAGGATCATCAGCTGCATAATTACTTTAAAATATGCATTTGTTTTCGATAAGAAGGCCAAACTTTTAAACGTGGGAGATACAGTTAAACAAGGGATGGCCCCAAGTATTTCTTGATACTTAAGTGTTTATTTATATTTTTGAAATAATGACTACCCAATTATCAGTCGGTCAACTAAATATTACGCAGTCGACATAAAAATATCTATGAACGTGAACAATGCCAAAGAAACACAATATAAAGGTGGGAAGTATCGAGTTCAGAGATTAACCGACGATTCCGAAATAGAATCAGTATAGTCGTCGGATTGTGGACCATATCGAATTCAATATCCTATCGCATTGATGTATCGTATCGCCACTTCAAAATTCCCGTACTGATCTGATTTTAGTCGCTCAATATCAGCGCGATCGATAGAAGTACTAGTGATCGCTGTGAGAACGATATGCTACGATAACTAAGATCAAAAACGACATTAAGTCGATAAAACTAGGCTTTAGCTTTCTGTCTGATGCTTTGCCGGATCTTTACAGTTTCATCCATGACCCTGATAGGATCTGATAGTAATAAACTATGAAATCTAATCAGTAAAGAGTCGTATTTTAAAAATCTTTCTTTTAAATTTTTAAAAATTAATCTGAGAATTGAAAAAACATATAAATGCTATAGTCATCTCCTGAAATCTGAATAAAAAAATACATTTCTTCTTAGACGCAATCGCTACCAGCAGTTCCCTTGCAGTTCCCTTGCAGTATCGAATTATCGAATTATCGCCCGCGAAAGCGTACAAATATTTCATTATTTTTTTATAGTATTTTGTAAAGTGTGCGATGACGCCCCTTGTGGGCATTGGAGGCTTTCAGAGGGGCTGTAAGAGACTCAGTGAAAATTAGAGGGCGTTAAGGTGGTCTAGAGGGCAAGGTCAGATTAAATAATAGCGAAAAATATATTTTATCGCTACATATTTTAGCAGTTCTACGGTTTCTATGGCGCCGCGGTTTGACGCAGGATTCTCATAGATTCTATATATAAGAATACGTCATCGGAAGC
The DNA here is from genome assembly GCA_944548615.1 of Micropterix aruncella. Classification (NCBI taxonomy): domain Eukaryota; kingdom Metazoa; phylum Arthropoda; class Insecta; order Lepidoptera; family Micropterigidae; genus Micropterix; species Micropterix aruncella. The sequence continues at coordinate 14,398,104 of OX155955.1, read as the reverse complement.
CTTATTTTAAGCTAAAATTCTCCTTATTTTAAGCTAAAACTAAATACCTACTACATCGTTAATTTCGTTCCCTATTCCCTCGGTTTTTAATATATTTCGGCTTTCTTAGGGCATTACGCTCTGTCGATTGGTCGCCAGCGACACGGTCTCTCGGCGACAAAAAACTAGACAACTAGAAATGTACGTGCGGTCGCCCCGGAAAGTGCTCGTCGTGTGAATGCTTTTATCTAAACCCGTACTTGCTGTTGGTTGCGGCGACCGGTCAGTCGCTTGAGCGTCGCCACTAACGTGTCTGGCAATTAAATTTTAACACATTTTTGTTAGGCAATGCGATTTTTGCTTTCTGAACGAATTGACATGATTATCGGTGCTTGTTTTAAGTTGCTCAGTACGTATTCGGCCACGCACACACACGCAGGTAAACTAGTCTAGTTTCTAATCCCTCTCTGTGCGTGTTTAGGGCTGCCATCCGTCCCGATATATCGGGATCTCTAAGCCTACAAGAGGCCTAGCGCTTCTTGTCCACACACTTTTTTTTGGCGGCGGTTAATTGGCCGTATCTAGGCGCGGTCGACAGTGGGTATGAATCACTATGGAAGCTTATTCACGGACACTTCGGAAAAACGGCACGGCGCCGCCGCCGTATGTATCGTAATTCCCTCTCAGCAAGCCTTGTTTATTTACGGCCAAATTTGTTTAAGTGTTGTATGGCAATGTATAATAGGTTATCCAAGACACAGGGCGTTTTCACGGTGGACAATTATTGCGTCCCCTTGAAGTTGTTTACAAAATGTATGTCCATAACGCGTCGTACGGCGATAAAACCGTGCAGTGGACAAGAGAGTGAGTCCTGTGTCCCGACGACCCGACAACCACTAAAATGTCCCGATATCTGCGCAAATCGCAGAATGAATGAATGAATGATTTAATTACCTCAGGCTGTGGCGACTCGAGCATTATATTCTTGCTTACAAGAGTAGATAAGTTGGCGGGGGTACGTATCTGAAAAACCTTTTGAAGTCTGAACGTGCATTTGATGAGTGGAAGTCTACGGAGTCTGTCGAAGAGAGATGGATGGACGGCTTTTAATAAAGCAGAAAATCCAGAAAGAAAACGCTAAATTCTATAATGATGCCAATATTTGTTTGCAATTCGAGTCCTCAACGCCATAGTGGCAAGGGTGTTTTCCTTAATGTCGGCCCAGTGGACTGATGAATGCAATTATCTTCTGCCTAAAACTGTGGAGTCGATATTACAGTGTCAGATGAACTATATTAATATTGTGACTTGCAAAGTGTCTTATAATTATATTAAAAAGAATTACGCATTGCTGAAAAAAGTAAAAAGTCCTTAAAAAACATAATACACCAACTACTTCTTCCGCTACAACTACGTAAGCTGTGTTAAATATGTACCTATCCAATAGAATAAATATTTGTCTTGACTTGAAATTGAGTTTTGTTGACGCAACATTCCAGAGTGTCCCTATGAGAGTCCAGCAAAACATGACATTCCTATGCGTGCTGCATTTCCAACCTATATAAAAGTAGGTAGTAAAATAAGAAGAAACTCACTAAATGACAGGAATTGCTCACCCATATGTTTTATAGTATCGCACGAGAACGTCAAAGGTTGATTAATAGAGAGCACAAACGGGGATCATGGATCGAAGCATGTATTAGTATAGGATGCAGTTATGCGATATCGTGCGGGATATTGCGAATTGACACGAGTATGGTTTTAGTCTCTATTGTGAAATGATAAGATGCGTTATTTCACGCGATCCACCATCACTCTCGCTGTCAAAATTATTTCTTTGTTGTCATTCTGATAAACAGGTTGTTCACAATAAATACAAACGGAGCTGCCATGTAATCTACCGACCAGAGTCGGGCCCATCATAATACTATTAATACACTTCTGAGGGATGAGCGGTGGCCTCCTGAATAACGAACCAAAATATTATTATTTCTTAATTTTGTTTATAAATGGTGGCCGTCTCAACTGTTCTAATACAAGCGAGGTCTACAGTTTATAAAACTACTAGTTAAAATATGCAAAGCTTTAGCCAGGAATTCGACCACAATTTTGTTCGACAATGTAACCTCATCCCAAACAACCAATTAAATACTCTTCCTGTTGCTTTGTTTGTTTCTACTATTTATTGTGATATTTCACGATGGGCTGGTCTATTATTATACGACAATCTATGACAATCAACCCTACTAGGAAGTGCTAAGTACTAGGAGGTGCGAACCGGAGCCTTACAGTGTGAGATCAGGCGACTTAACCTATGCCACTGGACCGTGTAGGGTGAGTTTTAATATTTAATAAAACCGTAGAATCACATCATTGGCCGCATCTACGTAAAAGTACAATCATGAAAATCATGTATGATAGTCGATCAACTTCTTTATTATTATTAGAAAAGGACCACGAATTTGCACTCCGTATATTTTGTAGAGTTTGCACCGCCTGAACTTGCACCTGCCGAATTCTCACCCTGTCAGATGCATGGTCGAAGGGGTGAGACTTCGGTGGGTGCAAATCAGGTCAGTGAATTCCCACGGGGACCCACCTAACAACTTGAATTTTCGGCGATAAAAAGGCGGTAGTCTCCTGCTGCTTACGATGCATATTCCGCTCGAGTATTTTTCATTTAAAACGCCGATTTGAAAGGAAAATATTAATCAGAGAATAAATTTTATAAGTTTTCTCATTTCCTCCCCTTTACGAGCGGCACCTTTAATAACCGTCATAAAAATGCGCCTTAATTTTTTTATACGCACTGCCGCGACATCTGTCATTACACTCTCGAGTAGCCTACAACTTTCAAAGTTATGTGACTGGCCGGGGGCAAAAGGCGAAAATTGAAATTCATTTCGACTGGATGGGGAGGGAGACGAAGCAAGCGCGCGGGTGCCTTACTTTGAAACCGTGCATATTTAAGGGGGAGATTTGGGGACCCTATCTGCCATTTTTTCTAAAAACAATTTAGATTACACATAGATTTAGGCATGTGCTACACAACACGTTGAGCATTTCCCGCTTCACCATTACGCCTTCTGAAAGTATTCTCTCAGCTTATATGGTCCGGTTGCTCTTCCGATACGCATCATTGCAAAATTCCGAAAAAATAGTACAAGTATATATCTTCTCAAATTTAACATAATAATATACAAAGATAATACAGCAAGTTATGAAAACCACTCTACCTTCTTTTATATTAAGCCCACCTTAGTACAGGCGAGGCCTAGTTAGGATGGCTTTGAATTTAAAAATATATGTAATATTATAGTTTAATACAGAATTTTGAATTTGAATTTGAATTTAAAAAAATGTGAAAAATTGTAAATTCACAATGATTTCAGTTCCACATGCTTCAGAACCCATCCATGCTTTGTGAACTCTTGTGAGCCCAATGACCTTGAGACCAGAACTGAGATGGCGAAACTTGAAGAAATCCACTTCTCGATAAAGTTATAGGCACATCACAGTGCTTGCATTAATAACAATAACAATAATACGTTTAATAACGGTAAAAGTACAAAGTATAAACAGTATTCATAAATTAAAAATAGGCAGATATTAACATATTAATTTTCAAATATTAAAATTATATAAAAAACTTTTATTATAAGGCTCTTAAATACAAATAAAATTAGCCTTTTTATATCATAAAATGAGTTAAATAAAAAAATGTGATGAAATCGATAGGAAATACGCACCTAAAAAGTATGACGAGATTGGACGCAATGAGCCTGGCAGTCCTCGTCGATGCTGCTACCCTCCACGGCGTCGGGTAAGAAAGCGAGTAGGGGATTCAATTCGCAATTCAAGCAGCGGAGAGAAATGTACTGGGAGGAGCGGCATCTGACGCCAGTCCGACTTTGAGACCAGAACTGAGATGGCGAAACTTGAAGAAATCAACGGCTCGATAAAGTTACAGGCCCATCACAGTGCTTGCAAAATTTCTCCTTTTGTTCCTGAATGAAATTAATGATCTAGTTAATTAAGTCAATTAGTTAGATCAGTTAGATAGATCAGCTAATTAAGTTAATTAAATCTCTATACAAGAGTATTTGATTTAAATGAATGCATTAAAAAAAAATCCGCATTTATAAATATATTTTTTCCAACTGCATCAAAACAATTGCTCCTGCCGCCGTTTAAACAGAGTCGCCCTCTCGATTTCGAAGGCCCTACGCTATTTCTGCCATTTTTACTTAAAACTTCGTTTACACATAAATAAAATACAAACAGAGCTGCCATGGAATTCACCGACCGGAGTCGGGCCCATCATAATACTATTTTTTACTCCTCTGGGGGGTGAGCAGTGGATTCCGGACTAACGACCGACTGTGGTAGGTTTAGGACAGCTGTCTTGCCACATGTGAGCGTTCACCCTACCACCCATTCACTCCCCCTTTGAAGCCATATAATTTGAGATGTGCAAATCGCGGTTTTAGATTATTTTTCTAGGAAAGAGTTGATTATTTTTCTGGAAAGGCCAAGATCTTTAAAGAGGCGAAATAGAGATTTAGCTGGCAGGCCACGAGCGCCAACTTCCAGCGCGTGAAGGTGAACAGTGAAGCCATTCCGGGCTACGGCATTTGCGAGATCATGGTATTTATGTAATTTGTACTCGTGGTCTTTTGGGATATTTGATTCCCATGGAACAGTTAATTCTACGATAAGGACCATCTTCCGAGATAGAAAGTAAATGGTTGACTGTAAGATATCGTTATAGCGATAAGTCCGCCATTTGTGCATAAATTGTCTTTTTTATAAAACCAGCGTAATATTCATTAAGTTATGTTTTTATAGCACAATAAAGTTATTCTATTCTATTCTGAAGATCTTCTATTCTTATATCAGGACGCAGGGCTGTGCATCCGAGACTTTCAGGGAATTTATACTGCTTAGAGACCGAATCGACCTCCAGAATCCAATCTGAAGCTTTCTCGATTATTGAGAAAGGTTTTGTAGTTAAATGTTTTTTGCCTTTAGAGCCATCCCGCACAAACTGAATTGGGGGTTTGGAGGATACTGTCAAACCCTTGTTGGCACGAGTCACTGAGAGGCTAATTACCTCGCGAATAACAGCGAGAACTTTGTCATGGCGGTAAGTGTACGGTCCTTGATCTAAGGCCACCTTGCAGCCAGCTAGAATATGTATAGCTGTGCAAAGGGTATTGCTACAATACGCATTTTAAAATGCTGTTAAAAATTAGAAAGTCGTCTAGAATTGTTTATGACCAATAGTCATAATGTCGACCAAACTGTAATATTTTCAGTGAAAAATAAATCAAAATTATTCTATTGACGGAATGAAAGAAAATTAAAAAAAAAAATAATTATAGAAGTTTTTAAGAATAGGTTAATTGCATTCAAAGAATATGAAATCCTCCAGATTTCTATGTACCTGATTTTTGATTGTTTTGTTTATGTGAGTCGCTAAAATGTATAAGACATAATGCATTCCCTTCCTCAAAAATTCAAGATTTCCTTCGTTGTAACAAAATTATCAAAAACAAACGTATACACCAAAAACAAAAATATCAAAAACAAACGTATTCAAGGATATCACACGCTTTCATGACAAATAATTATTTGATCAAAAATTTCTATCCTTCGTCTAAATTTTGAATTCTCCTATTGACTGCAGTTGTATCTTTTGGCGCGAAAACTAACAGTTGCGTTTTGGCATATTGAAAATATGCATAATACATCATATTTTCTGGACCAACGGAAAACGACTATTTGACATCGCAGTGACGCTATTAATAATGACGTTTCGAAGTGAGAATGTGTTGAGATCCGGTACAATAGTGTTGCTGTCATATAATTGCGTAGACTTGTTTATGTTACTTATTGTAACTAAGACTGGCGATTCAACTTCAAAAAAGAAATATAAAAATTAAGAAGAATAAAACCTTTATAAATTATTGATTACGAAATCAATATAAAACTACATAAAAATAACTGTTTAAAACTATATACAAATAAAACCTGTAGGTACATAATATAGATATATTATAAGTACGCAATTTAATTTCGTTTGTTTTTTCTTTTAATTATGAGAATTTCTTTAGTTATGACCGCAGACACTGTACGCACAATGACGGGCGCTAAACAAACCCCGTCTTTACTATCCCAAGTATCAGTGGGACTACACATAAACAATTATATTATTCACACTATCAGTAAATCTAATGAACACTTTAAAGAGGCTCAAGTTTTGGATGCTAGGTTATTATTTATTAAAACTGCACTACGTTGGGTTTTCGTGGCCAAACAAAATAAATCTTTTATTATTACGCACACGAAACCCACTAGACAACTCCTGAGTGATAATTTGAATGTACCTAGGATGAAGACGACTTTCGGACAGCGACACTACTCTTTCACTACAAGAGTTTATAATAAATTAAGCAGTGACATAAAAACCAGTCCCAATTGTCATTTGTTTAAAAGCAAAATAAATAAATGGCTGTTGCAATAAGAGCGTTTATCTATCCATGCCATGATCGATGTAGTAGAATAAGTTGAAGTTGACTTAACATATATTGTGTTTATATGTATGTATGTGTGTATATGTGTATTCTAATGTATTTAGTATTTCTATTTCCTACATATTATTGTAATTTTTATTTTTAAAAAATTATTATATATATTTATTATTATTATATATATTTTTTAATTATTATTATTATTATTGTGTTTGGTTGGTTCATCGACCCTCGTTTTAAATGTAAAAATATAAATTGCTTGCCCTAGAACGGGTTTATCCCAGTTGGGCAGCACTAGCCAGTGAATGAAAGAGGAAAGTTTTTACCATTTGTTTTAATATTATAAATGTTTATTTTGATATTTCCAATAAAAATAAATAAATAAATAAAATAGCTTGATCCTCTGGTAATTTATTTTTATAATGCCCCTTTTGAAAATTTAATTTGCATTAAACCTCTGTAAGATTAGTTAGTATAACCCCTATTTGGTACAACTTGCGATGCGACTTATGACACATTTTCGATAAGCGTAGAAAGCAAAACGATACTTTCCGCATACATTGTACCGAATTTAAAGTCATTTGAAAGTGTGCTCTTGTTGCAGTGTGCCTTATTTTTACAAGCTTTTATTTATCTTGCAATGGCTGTCAGTATGTTTGTTTAGATCAAATCTTGCATGCAGAATTAGAACCTTTTCCTCTTATCTAACTTATCCTATGAAGTTGAAATTTTTACATGTTGGTGCAGTTTCGATGACACTGCAATTGCATGACCTGATTCTGCACTCAGGATTGGCTCCCGACGAGGGGACTCCTCGACAGTCAACAGCACAGACCCGAAATTTTGTATACGCATTCAATTATGATAGTCCTTTCTAAGTTTCACCGCGATAGGGCTGCTGCATCCAGGGTTGGCTTCCAACGAGGGAACTTCTCAACGGTCAACAGCACAGAATCGATATTTTGTATACGCATTCAATTATAATAGCCCGTAATAAGTTTCATTATGACATGGCTGCTACGCCCAGGGTTGGCTCCCGACGAGGGAACTCCTCAACGGTCAACAGCACAGAATCGAAAATTTGTATACGCATTCAATTTTGATAGCCCGTTCTAAAATTCACCGCGACAGGGCTGCTGCTGCACCCAGAATTGGCTTCCACCGAAGGCACTCCTTAACGGTCAACAGCACAGAAACAAAAAAATATATACGTATTCAATTATGATTCATTCGTGGCTGCTGCACCCAAGATTGGCTCGGGACAGAGCATTTTAATAAAAGCTTGTTTTTAAAAATATGTTTTTACTATTAACTTATTTGCTACTGGTCCAAACACCATTTTTTTGCAATGCCCCAGGAATGTGATCTCGTGCTTTACTTTAAAATAAATAAATAAATACATAATCAGTATTACATAGGTACTTACTAGGCCGATAGTAGCAAAATACTGCCCTCTAAATTGAGCGTGGGTTCGAGGGCCTCCTTCGTCGTATATCCCCTGCGGCTGTGTTCGCTAACGCGATATATTAAAAGTATATAGGGGTGTCTCCATAGGAGTAGCGGGAGAGGCTTATCGAAATATATACCGCTGGATATTTAATATGTAATATTTCTTACGACATAAGCCCCATTTTGCATTTTATTACTGGCGTATGCGGCGTATATAATATGTAGGCCCATTAAGCAAAGTATTATGTAGTATTCTGAACGACGGAGAATGATGCAAACCGCCAACGAATACCTTATAAGTTAAGATATTATAATATGTACTTTAAGTCAGTTAACCCTCCGGCAGGCGCATTTCTAGGCCACCTCAATTCGGGTGCAATATGCCAGAAAGGTCCACGTTGGAAAATGGCACAATTAATTACCTGTATTATATTACTAGCTGACCCGTGCCCACTTCGTTGGGCGGTAAAACTTTTTACTTGAGATGAAATTATGAAAATGGTTTGGTTAGTACTGAGTGCTATGATTTATTTCCTGACTGCCAAAAGAAGGGTTATATTTTTACTGCATATGTATGTATGTATTTGTATGACAATTTGACTATATTACCGTTATTTGTGAGTGTCTTCTTGTGAGTGTCTTATTTGTGAGTGTCGTATCTCTTTAACAATGTATGCATTAAAAGGGAAATTATATGCAGTAAAAGGAAAAAGTCTTTTGTTTTAAACACTTGAGACGATAAATTTACTTATTTTAATAAGAATTCATAATTGTTGATAATATGACCAATAAACATGACCTAACGATATAAATTATTTTTTTAATATAAAATACTACCTTTTGTGACTTAAACGAAAAAGTCTTTTAATTTTTCGGATTAATATATAGCCTATGACACTCACAAATAACGTGGCTATCTATTGGTAAAAGAATTTTCAAAATCGGTTCAGTAGATCCAGAGATTACTTCCTACGACTTCACAATCTTTACCTCTTTATAATATTAGTATAGATTATCAACCGTTTAAAGTAATCACTGACCTATACAGGGGGTAGCGAACGGCTTCGTGCAGCTTGGGCCATAAGGTCCACCTTGTTTCCGGGTCGGTTTAACTCCGGTCCGATTCAGCTCCTATTTAGTAGCCTCCTCAGTAGTAGGACTATCCCCGGAAGGACTCTCGCGTCTTAGGCCTCGCGAATGGTAGATCGGTTTCCTCTGGAGATTTGCCCCAGTTTGCGCACCGTGCGGCATTCAGCCAATCGGTTGTGCACTCTGACTAATACTGGAGGAGTGTGGAGACTATGGAAATTTACTGTCCCCTAAGTAGCGGGGGTGGATGTTGACCTATCGTCAACCACTCTTGAAATGACCAATCGGCTACCTGATCCTGAATTCAGAGCCGTGCAAAAGATGCCAATGGTCCGCGATAGATTCAAACTGAATATACGGAATATAGAGTCACCTCAGGAAGTTTTAACGATTAGTCGTTCTCTCTCCCGTGAAGTGAACGCAGAAGACTTGGACAAAACAATCCACCGCCAAGCTCCGCCACATGCCCGCAAGAGGCCAACGCCTTAACCGCGAGATAGCCAGGAGTGTTACCCAGCGGGCTTACACTCACGCTCTTGCTTCCAATTGCGACCAGATTACTCCGGTCTCTCGATTGGTTACGAGTTCGAGGTCGCTTGCGCGGTCCTGTCCCTTACGAAGTGGTGAAACGGTGTATACCGAATCTATCGCGGACCACGGCATCCTTTGCCCGGCTGTTCACCCAGGATCGGGTAGCCGATGGTCGTATCAAGAGTGGTCGCCGTAAGGTCCGCAACCACCCCCGCTCTATAGGATACGGTACTGCTTCCAGACTCCCCCGACTATTAGTCAGAGTGCAGAGTCGATTAGCTTACGCCGCACGGTGCGCAGACCGTCCAGGAGCGCCAGAAGTTTAATTCCTAGGGGAAACTAGACCTATGGTCAGAGTCCTATCTAGGCTCGCACTTCATGCGTGGAGGCCGCCGGATGGGTGTTGACCCGTGAGTGTAACCAACTCTGAACAGAATGGGTTTTCGTGGCCAACTCAGCAAGGGCCCATTAGCTCCCTGCATACACGGCAGGTAGAAGTCGCGTAAGCAACTTCGGACCCGTAACCAGTCAGCAGATTGGAGGTATCTGATGGTTAATTTCAGACGAAGATATCATTATATAAATTTCATATTTAATTATAAATAATTAATAATTATTTAAATTTATAATTATTATTTTTTTTTATATAAAAATATATTAAATAATCAATTTATATTAAATTTATAATTAGTTATATATATATATATATATATATATATATATATATACCTTAAATTTTGGTATATATATATATATATATATATATATATATATATATATATATATATATATATATATATATATATATATATATATATATATATATATATATATATATATATATATATATATATATATATATATATATATATATATATATATATATATATATATATATATATATATATATATATATATATATATATATATATATATATATATATATATATATATATATATATATATATATAGATATATATATATATATATATATATATATATATATATATATATATATATATATACCCAAAACTGGTAGCCTGCTGTGTACCTTTCCATGTACCTCGCCGTAAGGCGTTAGCCTATGACGGGCATGTTGGCTTAGCTAGACGGTAGATTTGTATTGTCTCACCTCACGGGAGATAGAACTATCACTATGGCTAAAACTTCCTGAGATGACCGGTTCGCCCGTTGTGGTTGAAATCCCAAGTTGACCTATATAGGGATGTATACTAAGGGAATATGTGAAACTTGGTGGAAAAATACATTTAATAACTGTATTTATCTAAAAAATACAAAGAGTATTAAAAAAAATAGAAATAGGCAGATATTAATATATTGATTTTCAAATATCAAAATTAAGTAAAAATCTTTTATTGTAAGGCCCTCAAATATTAATAAAATTAGCCTTATTATATCATAAAATGAGTTAAATATACAATTGTTATTAAATCGATAGGAAATACACACCTAAAAAGTATGACCAGATCGGACGCAACGAGCCTGACAGTTCTCGGAGAATGCTGCTGTTATCCACGGCGTCGGGTAAGAAAGTGAGTAGGGGATTCAATTCAGCGCCGCAGAGAGAAAGATACTAGGATGGGTCAAATAAAAGTTTCTGACCTGTGCCTTTCAGATCAAGTGTGCCCGACGAAGGGTTAAAACGTGACGTCTTCATATGAGGCGAGTTTTAGGAGCATACTTCCGGGTGAGGAAAGCCGCACGAAATACTTTCTAAATTTCGGAGCTTTTCTGATTGGGTGCTAGAGGCGGGACTTTCTGGCAATTATGCCGCACAGAACTTCGCATGTTAAATTAAGCTTCACCTAATGTCAGCTCCCTAAATGTGCTCATTATTGCTGAACATTATTCACGCTTTGTATTCAAATTAAATTGTTTCGAAGGGTTGTGTCCCGTGCAATTTTCTTTAACCGAGGACCTATTTAACGACAATAATAATACAGTTAGTTACCATCATCATCTGTATGACATTGTAGCTTTCGAGTTTTCAACTTCTACAAGCGAACCCGCCATCCCAGGAAAGTATAACAATATTTGGTCATTCGTTCAACCGTTGCACGCGTTGGGTGTACGCAGACTTGATCGGCAGACGAGACTTGATCTCGGTCCACAGTCGAACTACGCCAACATGCCCATGAGATATAAAATCGAAGACAATCGCGGTTGTTTGACATTATAAATGCTCTGCTCTTCATGTTCCTTATGCTGGTACCAACTATAGGCAAAATGCATTTCTGTGGCAATTTGACATTGACAAAGTGACAATTTCAATGATTTGATTAAACGCTTTGACTTTGATCTATTCTGTACGAGTATTTAACGCAACTAGGCAGCAGCTGAACAGTCAATTCTTTAAATAGCATTAATTGTTGAATATTTTTTTATGTATTTTTAATCGATAGCCTTAATTGAAAGGTCACATATGTTTCTACAAAGTTACTTAAACGTGAAAACCTTTAATTGGCTCTCTGTTATCCTACTCCTCTTTTTGTTAAATTATAATTAGCTGTTGGTTTTCCTAAAAATAAATAAATAAATAAGATATAAACGACAGGCAGACCGTCTACCCTGGACAACGGTGGCTGCAACGTCACCGAAACGTCGGGTGCTACAAATTTCACGCGGTAAATTCATTTATATCCTATTTATAATGCCCATGAGAGTCCAACGCATAACCGCGATGCACTGGGAAGTAGGCAGATCTCGCGCCCTCACTACCAGATTTGGCCCGATTTCTCCGTCCTTCAATCTGGTCGCACGTTCGAAGTCGCTTGCGCGGACTCTTTGTGATGTTAGTAGTAATTCAGAATGAATTCGGACCGTAGCACTTTGCCCGTCAATATCACACTAACTAACAATAAAAATAACAACAAAAACAATAAGTTTAAGCAAATATGTTACTAATAGCACCTTTACTCTCCATTTTGTATTTATACAAATTTCACTGGCGATTCCTTATCTACGCCACTGCGACTGGTAATATGGCCTTTAATATTGGGAACATTAAGAGCCTACTTAAATGTAATAAGGGTGTCATCGATCTAACAATAACCCCACTAAACATACAGCAAGGAATCGCAACGACAATATTGCTTCAGAGTAAAAAGTACACGAGGCATATTTTTCTTTCCAGTGGACCAGAAATCCTAAGCAAATATGGCTGGGCAAATAAAGCGAACCTCAGGCATTGTAATGGCTGCTTCAAAAAAAAATCTTCCTCCCGGATATTTTTTATCGCGACGTTTTCCTCGTTTTTTATGCGCCCCCCAGCGAAATTAAAACGACCACCTTCGACATATTTTATATAAAGATCGCCCGAAAAATACTTAAGCGGAGAAAATGCCGCACATGCTGAATAATACTGTTTGGAATTGAGAAGATTATTTTTCTTGGTTTGCAAGTTTCCCGCGATAGGCCATATACTCGTATGTATGAAATGTGTATCTATTTACACGACTGCCCACAAAAAAGGAGTGTAATGTAATAAATAAGATAAAAAACGAATTTACCCCATGAATTTTGTAGCACCCGACGTTTCTGCGACGTTGCAGCCGCCGTTGTCCAGGGTAGACTGAAAGACCTATCAATCCGTTGTTACGCAGGTAGGCCGCAAACCGCTGCCGCCACTGCGTAAATTATAACGTCGGTGGGGGCGGGCTCGACGCGATAAATTCGTTTTTTCTCTTATTTATAATGTCAAATAACCGCGATAGTCTCCGTGTTCATTTTTTTTTTTTTTTTTTAATTAAATTTATTCAAAGAAAAAGATACATTTTTTAAATATTACAATCTCGCCAAACTGGTATACAGTTTGTTGGCGAGACAAACTCTTATTTTCTAGTCTTACACTTAATAATATAAAAAACAATGCACAGCAGTGTTTCTACTGGTCTTACTACAGCCTTAAATTAGGCCAGTATTGCTACAAGCTTAAATTATAGAAACGTATAACAAATTTAATTATGACCACTAATATCACTATAAACGTCCAACAGGTAGCTTTTTAATCTCTTTATAAACATCTGTTTGCTCACGCTTACACAGTCTTCCTCAGATACAATAGTATTAAAGATTCTTGGAATGAGGTACTTTAACGTCCTTTTACCATAGTAGTTGTTCGCTCTTGGTTCTTCAAATCTTTTACGGACTTTCTCTCTAGCATTCCGATTGTACTGTATTGGTATTTTAAATTCTGAATTTCTAAAATGCTCCATTGCTAGTAAGAATGTAATTTTTCATGTATAGGTAATATATCGCATCGCTTAAACAACAAGTTATAGTTCTTTTTAGATTGTGTTAAGACGTTTTTATTTACTAAAAGTTTTATTATTCTACGTTACAAATTAAATATTTTATCTATATATGTGCGAAAAGTACGACCAAATGGAGTGAGAGCATAGCTCAGTACAGCATCAGCGAGGGCATGATATACTAATCGTAATGTTGGTTTATCTACAAGATACTGAAGGTGATTGAACTTATATAGCATCCATCTCAATTTATTACATATATTATTCACGTGCAAGCCCCAATTTATGTTACATTCTATCGTTAGACCCAGATGTGTAAAGACATAGAAGTGTAATGTGTTTAGGGTTCATGTATGTATTTTTTCCCGTTTATTAAACCATACCTTAGTGGGCACTAAAACACCATCCTTTACCGGCAGCTGGGAGAGGGACGGTGCAATCGTCTTCTCGTGCGCAGATGAGGAGACGGGGAACTGGCTCAGAAGCCTTTCCACGGACTTACTCGTCCAAGGTGAATCCGTGTGTGTGCTGCCGGTCGATGAGCTGCCCAAACGCCATCGAGTGGTGGTCCACGTGGAGGAGCCCAAGTACACTGTCGAGAAAGTACTTCTACTCCTCGACAGGCAAAACCCAGGTCTGAAGACCGATGGGTGGGCCGTCGCTAGGGGGAGCACGAAGAAGGATGCCTCGAGCGTCCACTTCGCCTGTCTAGTGAGCGACTCCTCATTGGCCACTCTCAGGGCCTGCAACTTCCGACCCTACTGTGGGCTAGCACGGGCATCCGTAAGGCTGCTCGATAATAAGCCTAGGAAGGAGTCGGACGCAGTGGAGGGAACGGAAGGAGGTACAGCAAAATGAACCACCTAAAAGTCCCCATAATCCAGATCAACTTGCACCACAGCAAAAGCGCCTCGGCGATATTAACCAGGAGCATGGCTGTGGCGCAGACAAGTATAGCACTAATCCAAGAACCTTGGATTGTTAGGGATACTATAAGTGGATTAGGAGGTTGCGGAACCATTCATAAGGCCCAACCGACTCGGAAACTCAGGACCTGCGTGGTCACTAAGGGCGTCACAGCCACTTTTCTGCCACAACTCAGCGGCGCTGACCTAACGGTCGTTTTAACAAAAATCAACTTGACAGGAGACAGAACGGTGGATCTACTCATTGGGTCAGCATACATGCCTTATGACTCCACTGACCTGCCACCGCAAGAAGATATAACCAACCTAGTGACATATGCGAAACAACGCGGGCTCCAACTCCTTCTGGGTTGCGATGCGAACTCCCACCACGTGTGCTGGGGTAGTTCCAACATAAACCCGAGGGGGGTAAGCCTGCATGACTTTATCCTAGGCAATGAACTCACCATCCTCAACAGAGGAACAGAACCTACCTTCATGCACGATCTGCACAAAAGAAGTGGCCGACCTGGTTCAAGACTGGAGGGTCTCAGATGAACCCTCAGGCTCGGACCATAGGCAGATCCATCTAACGCTTCGGCACTCATTGGAAATTCAGTGGGCTCGCAACCCTAGAAATACCAACTGGGAAGGATTCGATAGGGACCTGGCTATCAAGCTCACCACGGTTCCGAATCGATTCTACACCAAAGAGCAACTAGAAACAGCTGCACTATCACTGTCTAATGCCGTTATAGACGCCTACGAGCAGAATTGCCCTTTGAAACAAAAAAACCTCTCAAAAAAGGTCCCATGGTGGAACCCAGAGCTGACCAAGCTCAGGCTTACGCTGAGAAGGTGTTTCAATAGGGCGAGAAATCACAACACTAACTCGCAACATCTTTGGGAGGAATACAAAAACGCCCGAAACGAATACAACAAGGCCATTGTTAAAACCAAACGAAGAAGCTGGAGGGACTTTTGTGAGAGCGTGGAAACAGCTTCCGAAGCCTCCAGGCTCAACAAGATCCTCAGCTCTAACAACCGCCCCCAGCTGGGATGCCTTAAACGACCAGAGGGGGGACACACAAGCGACACCAAGGAAACCTTGAAGCTCCTAATGGAAACACACTTTCCGGGCTTCCAGGAATCCTCACACCCAATTGCCGCAGGGGAGAACTCCAAGAGGCTCCACAAGCCCAGGGAGTGGGCCCTTGCAGCCAAGATAGTTAATCCAAAAGCAGTAGAATGGGCCGTGAGCACCTTCGACCCCTACAAATCACCTGGACCGGATGGAATATACCCAGTCCTACTACAAAAAGGGTTAAGCCAGCTGCTGGGCCCTCTAACAAAGGTACTCAGAGCGAGCATAGCCCTCAGACACGTCCCTCATGCCTGGAGCAGCGCAAGAGTCACGTTCATTCCAAAGGCAGGCAGGAACGGCCACATCTTTGCCAAAGACTACAGACCCATTAGCCTCACCTCCTTTCTCCTGAAATCACTGGAGAGACTAGTTGACGGCTACTTGAAAAACAACCACCTAGCTCTTCAACCGCTTGCTGATGCTCAGTATGCCTATAGGGAGGGCAGATCTACGGACACTGCCCTACATCACCTGGTGAGCACAAAAGAGACACAGTTAGCGGCGAAAGGTTACGCTCTGGGAGTATTCCTGGACATCGAAGGAGCAATTGACACCACATCATATGCAACTATAAAAAACGCTATGCACAGACGAGGAATACCAGAGACCATTATTGACTGGACATTGAGTATGCTATCAAATAAGAATCTGACCGTCTATCAAGGCGACACCTCCATCACGGGAATCCCTGCCAAGGGCTGTCCACAGGGTGGAGTCATCTCTCCCCTCTTGTGGAGCATCGTTGTAGACGAACTCCTAATAGATCTACAAAACCTAGGCCTCTCTGTCTACGGCTACGCTGATGACGTGGCCATAGTAGTTAGAGGAAACTTCCTATCAATACTTAACCCGCTCGGCACTTAACATCCCTTGCGGGATATGTATGGCGGCCGGCTGAAATCCAAACTATCCCATACGGGATATCGCGCTCGCCGCTCAAGAAAATGTCGTTTAAATTTCGAAATGCGATTGTATATTCTATCGAATGATGCCATAATATAGCCAAATATGCAACACTATGAAATTGCTCGATTGCCGCATGCGATGTTAGAAATATGAATTACTACATCCCTTACAAAATCGGTGACCTCATTTCTGACGACAGTCGCAGATCGGCCATGGCGGCGGCGCGCGCGATGTTCGCCGAAGTGATTGTGTTGTGAAGTGTTTTCTGGATATAAGTGCAGTTTATACCGGATAAAAGTGAGTATTTCCCTTTTTAAGTAGATTAGCCAGTAGGATTATATAATTTCGACAATCCATTTGCTGTTTTTCACGAATTTTCGAAGAAAACACTTTGTCAACAAACCAAGGCTCGCGAAAAAAATGCCCGTGTTTATTTTGTAATGTTTTTGAAATATCCCGTTATATCGCGAAACATGACGTAATGTCGCTTTAATTTACTAATAAAATAGGTATTGCTTCATTTACATCCTAAGTTATCACATAATTAGGCGTATTTTGAACATTATATGTTGTGTTCTAATATTGCTCGCGAAAACGAAACTTGTTTTGATAATTACTATGAGAGAAAAAAGTGCGATTTTCCATAGTTTTTCGATGAAATGTGACTCTTTGGAGTATAGTAATTAGTTATTAGACATATAATAAGTCTATGATAAGACAATATAATTGAAAAAATCTAACGAATTTTATATTATGGGCATTCAAAGTTTATTATTAGGTTCAGACGCGGAAACTCTCAAAACTTTAGATTTTTCTATAATATCAGACAAAGCTCAAAGTTCTGGTGTGATTTCTAAGAAGAAGTGATGTAGTAATAAAGTTATTTTGAAAGAATTTCATATAAAAAAATACCATAAGTAGTCACAAATTAAAAATTAAAAAAATTTTTTTTTACGAGAATACATACAATTTTTCTTGGCTGAATAAATAAATATTTTTTCCGTATTTTTGTATGCAAATAAGTAAAAAAAAATATCGTTTTGGTAAAGCATTTAATAGAGAACATAACTGTATTTACAATTTTTGATATTTACAAAAACTGTATTTACAAAAAAATCGAAATGATTTTATAGGCGAGTTTTTTCAGTTTGCCAATTTTGTAATATTTATTCATTATTATCCTAATTGTTTTACGAGATAAGGTTATAATGTTTTATATGTCAAATTTCAATGCGATCATTTTTCTCTTTATCTTTTTTTAATCCGATTAGTGGTTTATAAGTTATGATCGTTTTTCTCAAGGCCGTTGACTCGCGTCGATTTTTTGCGCGAATATGTCGCGCGCAAAAGTGATAGGTGACTTTTTACCTCGCAACGTGAGGGGTTAAGGAGCTCATGGACAAAGCACTTAAGACCACCCAAGACTGGTGCCAGGCCAGAGGTCTATCCGCTAATCCAAGCAAGACTAAGGCCATGATTTTCACCAGAAAATACAAACCCGAACCCGTTGAGTGTCTCAAGCTCTGGGATAAGGAGATAGAATACGCTACAGTAGTCAAATACCTTGGAGTCTATCTAGACCCAAAGCTCAATTGGAAGCACCACCTCGAGCGCAAGAGAACAACCTTTTATGCCTCGTTGTGGACGTGCAAAAGAGTCATGGGAAAAACCTGGGGGTTCAAACCCAGGGTCGCCTTATGGCTCTACAGGGCAGTACTGCTGCCTAGACTAACCTATGCTGCAATAGTCTGGTGGTCCAGGGTGAAAAAGCTTGAGACAGTAAAAATGCTTAAAAGCCTTCAAGGTAACTACCTGAGGGCTGCAACTGGCGTCATGAAGACCACCCCAACAGCGGGATTAGAGGTGGCACTCTGCTGCCCGCCTCTGGACAAGCTCATCATCCACTCCGCCAGACTTACAGCATACAGACTGAAGTGTTTGGGCGAGTGGAAGCGTGGAGGGCACAATCATCCTGAGCTAAACCTCCTCCACAAAAGCCCATTCACTCTGACCCAGGATCGACTACGGAAAAAAATTTCGGTAGAGAAATCCTATAAAATCCTAATCCCCACCAGGGAAGAATGGAAAAATCCGCAGTGGCTTCAAAGCCACAACGCAGACGCCTGGTTCACCGACGGATCAGGAACAAATGGACGTTTTGGGGCAGGCGTGTACGGACCCAAAACCAACCACAGAATCAGCATCCCCCTTGGACAATACGCTACGGTTTTCCAAGCCGAGGTACTTGCCATATTGGAATGCATAAAACTACAAAGTCGACTTGAGGTAAAAAACAGACAAATCCTCATCTGCTCTGAAAGCAGAGCAGCACTGGACGCTCTGGCTAAAGCCACCACAGAATCTTCTGTGGTCTGGGACTGCATGCAGGAGCTCAACAAATTGGGAAAATCCAACAAAATCACCCTAATATGGACACCGGGTCACCAAGGCATACCCGGAAACGAAGAGGCCGATAGACTGGCAAAACTGGGCACACTGGATTGCCCAGTGGAGCCAGCTGTAGGGGTCCCCTTCGCTACAGGTAAGAAAATCATCAGGGACTGCTTGGAGCAGGAACATCGGGCTTCCTGGAAACAGAGTCAGGGATGTCACCAGGCAAAAGCCATGATGGAGCAACCACTACAGAAGAAAACCAAGGCCCTACTTGACATGAGCAAGAAGAACCTTAGAACCACTATCGGTCTCCTCACCGGACACACGACCCTTAGAGCTCATCTATTCAACCTTGGCTTGACTGAGAGCAAGGATTGCCGAATATGTGGCGAGGAACCTGAAGACAGCATACACATTGTTGGCCGCTGTCCAGGGCTCGCCGCCAAAAGACACAGTTTACTGGGACGAGCCTTTCTCGAACCCAGCGATCTGCCCAACTTGAAGGTCAGTCACCTGCTTGGTCTGGTAAGAAGTACCGGGCTACTAGCTGACAATTGACCTAACCACACAGTGGGTAGTTACAAAAGACCTTACATATCTAGGTGACATCAAGGACTGGAAACAAGCCCCCCACTCCATCTACTACTACTACTACAAACCATACCTTTTAAATGCTTGAACCGATTTAGAAGTGTGTGGTTATGTTAGAATCGATATCGTCGCTATGAAAGATTTAACATAGCGTAACTAATTTTCGGTCACTTTTCAGGAGAGAGAAAAAACTGGTTTTTTTTTTCTTTAATAGCAAAACAAAGTTGATTTTTTTAATGCAGAGATATTTAATGTAAATTAGGAAAACCTTTAAAATTATTTAAATTGAAATTATATAAATTAGTATTTAGTATAGTTAGTTATCTTTTAATATTTATTTTCAGTGAGTTACGCTATGTTACAAATTTCGATTTCAAATTTTTATTGAGTTATGTAGTGTTTTCCATATACAAAAATATCACTAAGTATGGCAGCCGACTGACATACGCTGTGTTGACACAATAGATGTAAGAAATATAAATAAACTGCTCTCATTGGTAAGAAATACATTGGTAGAAATAACGGGACGCGGTGCAATGCCATGCTTACCAGATTTAACGAAGAGACGTCAAGTTTGGTGTGGAATATAGTAATAGGTGACGAAATATGGATATACAGCTACAACCCCGAAACAAAGCAGCAATCGACAATTTGTCTCGGGAAGACTTCGTACATCTGATTACGTTCTGAGCGCAGCGTTTCTCGGGTAGTCGCACGTTTTACCTTACGGGAAGGTTATAAGAGTAGAGGAAGAGGGTAATATTCAGCTTCAGGAATCGAAAGAGTGGAGATGATCGCTCGGACAGCTGGCGCGACAAACGTCGCTTATCGCTCAGTACACGGTTGGCAGAACACTGGCCGGGGAGAGATGGGAGGGGTAGTAGGCAGCGCTGAAAGGAAGAGGAGGGGGCGGGAAGGAAGTCGAGGGCGGATATCCGTCGAAGTCCAACCTCAGTTAGCCTTTGTGATTCGAATAACCCTAGAATATCATAATAAATTTTAATACAAGTTGGATAAAAGTACTCGTTATATTTCATCCATTGCAGACCTTTCTTGATATGTCTATACTTTTTGATCACTAGCTCTTCTAGTTTAGTTCATACGGTGATATTTAGATGCGATTACAGCTCCTTGAGCTGTAACTATGACAGCCTATTATGCATTATTGGAATCAAACTGCAACACTGAGAAAATATTGGATTGATTCTTACATTACCATTTTGCATTTTGCTATTACGGTTTTATATAGAACTAGCTGTACCCTGCCACGCGTTTCTGTGGCCTAATACAGCTAGTGTGAAATCACATTTTAAAAATACGAGTTTCAATAGACCGAGTGATTTTACCGTATTTTGAGACAAAAAATTAGACACAATTAAAAGATTATTAAATCGAAAAGTAATTCGAATTTCGAAAACTTTTCAAGGTACACATCAACGCTTTTGGGGGGATATGTGTACGAAATATCGAAGCTCTATCTTTGCTAGTTAGTGCGCAAAGTGACCGATCCACCTAACAAAATAATGTCCATCGGCTACCCGATCCTGGGTGAACAGCCGGGCAAAGGATGCCGTGGTTCGCGATAGATTCGGTTACACCGTTTCACCGCTTCGTAAAAGAGAGGACCGCGCAAGCGACCTCGAAGTCGTAACACGTCGAGAGACCGGAGTAATCTGGTCACAACTTTAAGTAAGGGCGTGAGTGTAAGCCCGCTAAGTAACATACCTGGTTATCTCGCGGATAAGGCGTTGGCCTCTTACGGACATGTGGCGGAGCTTGACGGTGGATTGTTTAGTCCTAAGTCTTCCGCGTTCACTTCACGGGAGATAGAACGACCAATCGTTAAAACTTCCTGAGGTGACGGGTTCGCCCGTTGTAGTTGACAGCTCTAGTTGTATAAGAAAAGAAAGCCCAAACTTAACATTTTTTCCAATTTTAAATTTGTAGATGGCTTTAAATTCATTATTTTATGTAAAAACAAGTAAATATATTAAAACCCCCGCCCTCCCTCCCTCTCCATAAATCCGTTATCTTTTGATAATGTATTGTCATCGGAGTTATACCTGTAAGCCAATTTTTAGCTCGATTAGATAACGGGAAGATGGTTAATTTTCACATTCAACATTTGTAGTCAATCAAGACCTCAAGACCGGCGGCGAAGTAAAGATAGGGTTTGAAAACATAGAAAAAAGAAAATAACAATCTATCTCACGATATAACGCTATGGTAAATGACACAGCTCAGTTCCAACGCAATGCCACACGAAATAATTAAATCAAAATGAAATTAAATCGAAATCTATGAAAATTTAATTTACCGTTATTACAAAATGTCTAAGGTCTATGTTATTATTACTTTCAAATTATTTTTCTAAAATCTTTATAGATTGTTGAAACTTTGGCTATATACATGTATAAATATTTCAAAGTTAGCAAATTACAGTGATGCCTAAAAAACTCAAGAAAAAACTGAAACTAAGAAAAATATGTTACATTCGGTCTTTCAGATTTTCAGTTTTCTACTTCATACCAGGCTGCATAGCACGAAAGTAAATTTTCCTATACTTATTAAAATGACGATTTAATATCAATTATCTAATTATACGTAAGGTTCCAATTAATAGTAAAGGAGTAATAACTGAATCAAAATAAAATCAGGTTTATTTTTTTTTAAACTATCGCAGGCATCTTTATTTTATTTTATTTTTTTTTTAATTTTATTTGGTACCCAAACAGAATATTGACAACACATACAGTGACATATATATACTACAGTTACATGACTACATCAATATCCTTTTTATATGAGTACACAATTAGCTCAATGCATGAACAATGGTTGTTTTTTTTTTAAACTATTATACGTATAAAAAAGGAAAAAAAAACAAAAAATACCAGAATTACAGTATTTTAAAGAGGGACGCTTTGAAGGAGCATAAACTATCATGAAATATATCGATGCGATTGTCAAGATGAAATTTGTTATACAGACGACAAATACGTGGGATTACGTTATTTACTCCGGTATAGTTTTTTGCTAAAGGTGTTTTAAATAAGTCTGGGTATCGAAGACTTCTTTTAGTAATGTTAAATTGTATTTTTTCTATACAAGAGGTATCGATTTTATTATTTAAAATTTTGTACAGAAACACTAAATCTGCAACCTGCCGGCGTTTTTCTAATGTGACAAATTTAAAAGCAGTCAGTCTTTCCTCGTAGCCAGTCAGATGATTCTTAAGGCCGCATTTAAATGATAGCATTCTCAGAAATTTCCTTTGAATGGATTCGACTCTATCGGAGTACGTTTTAAAATATGGGTTCCATATCGAGGACCCAAATTCATGATGAGAGCGCACTAGTGAGTTATAAAGCAGGATCATGCTGTTGTGATTTTTGAAATTCTTAGTGATCCGCATGATCAACCCCAGCATCCTATTTGCTTTCTCGACTATGTTCTCAATGTGTATCTTGAAATTTAGGTTTGAGTCAAATGTTATTCCTAGATCACGGATGCTAGATACATTGCTTAGGTTGTGACCATTTATAGAATAGTCGTATTTAACGTGACCCCTGTTCCTACAAAAGGACATCGAGTGACATTTACCTATGTTGAGAGCCATTTTATTTTCAGAACACCAAGTGAATAGCGAATCAAGGTCGTTTTGTATTTTATGGCAGTCAGATATGTTCATAATTTGATTATAAATTTTAACATCGTCCGCATACATTAAGAAATTACATTTTATTCTATTGGAAAGATCATTTATGAAAATTAAAAATAAGAGGGGTCCTAAGTTGGAACCTTGTGGGACACCCGATGTTACGTCGAATACCGAAGACTCGAATCCCTTAATGACAACTATCTGGCTACGGTTCATAATATATGACTTTAGCCATCGCAGTAAGTCCCCATGTATTCCATTATCCTTAAGTTTTCGAATGAGGATGGAGTGATCAACTTTATCAAAGGCCTTTTGGAAGTCAGTATATATAACATCTACTTGTGTTCGTTTATCTAGTGAAGTACTAATATAATCTACATACTCAATAAGGTTTGTGTTAACAGATTTTTTTGGAAAAAATCCATTTTGCTGTGGACATAAGACATGTCTAACATGGTTAAAAACTTGGTTGTAAACAAGTGTTTCTAAAACTTTGCCGAACGTAGATAATAAACTAATTGGCCTATAATTACTGATTTCAGTTTTGTAGCCAGATTTGTGCAATGGTATAATGTTCGAAATGTTCGAAATGGAGTAGAAAGTTCGTTAGCACATCTTTGTAAGAAATAAGGAGGTATGCAGTCCGGCCCCGGACCTTTGCTTACGTCTAAATTTTGTAAATTATAATAAATATCGCCTACATCAATTTTTACCGTATTTAGGCAGTAATTACTACTTTGGTACTGCTCAGGGGAACAAACATAATCAGAAGCCGGATTATAAACTGATTTAAAATGTAGAGCAAATAAATTACAAATATCAAAACCATTTGATGCTGTGGCTCTATCGAGATGCATTATATTCGGAATTGAATCATGTTTTTTGCTTTTAGCCGTTACAAAGGTCCAAAAAGTTTTCAAATTACCTGCATTTAGGGATTCTTCGACAGAATTTACGTATGTCCTATAACAGGATTTTAATACTTTTTTTGCCCTTGATCGAAGGAGTGCAAACGTATCTCTATCACGAGGGTTGCCATATTTTTTAAACTTCAGCCTGTATTTGTTTTTTTTCGTTTAACAAACTAATTAATGATATAGAAAACCATTTTGGGTATTTTTTATTAGAATGTTTTTTAACTGGAAAATTTCTAATTATTAACTTCCAAAGTGTATCATAGAAAATATGAACAACGTCATTGATATCAGGTTTATCTAAGATGTAAGACCAATTAGTATTTCGGATTTCTGCTTTGCTCAATGAGACGACGTCAGCAAACCCACTTTTTCTGTTACGTGTTGAAGATAGTGCAATGATAAATACCTTAATGTCTATTGACAATTATTTTACAGGTGGCCGACTTTTACAACATCGCGTGGAAGTACTCAGACTCTCGGTCTCAGGCCACAAAGCTGGTGGGCCAGTTTCTCCCGGCGGGATTGCATCCCGGCGCCACTGGACGGTTAGCGCACCGGTCGGCGAAGCCATTCGGTTGTGCATTATGACTAATTACTGAAGAAGTCTGGAGACCATGGAAATACACTGTCTCCTAAGAAGCGGGGGTGGATATTAACCTGTTGTCATACCACTCTTGAAATGACCTTGGGCCACTCGATCCCGTGTGGCACTACGGGCAAAGAACGCCCAGGTCCGCGATAAATTCTAACTGAATTACCGCTGTAATTCAACAGGTAGAGGTTACGTAAGTGACTTCGGACCCGTAACCAGTCTGGAGGACGGAGGTATCCTGAGGGTTAATTCCAGATGGAGATATCCTACCAAAACTGGTAGTTCCCGCTGGGTACCTTCCCCGGTACCTCGCCGTAAGGCGTCGGTCTCTAACGGGCTGCTGGCGGGCTAGAAAGTACATAGATTGTCTTGTCTAGTCTTCTACGCTCGATTGTCAAGTCTTCTACGCTCATCCCACGGCTGAAAGAATGATTACATACCGTTATACCGGCCTGGGGTGACGGGTTCGCCCGTTGTAGTCGACACCGCCCTACTGTCGGGAACCAGTGTACCAACGCGGCTATGTACGTTACGCGTAATAATATCATTGTAATCCGTGACTGCTTTATTTATTATAATTATTTTATGTAATACTGTGGGATTCCCAAAATATATAATTTAATTGAACATTAGATAAGTCACTAACATAACGTCAATTAATAGAGCAATGAACATAGAGATTGGTACATAAAACAAACGAAAGTTATTCGTATAGAGACTGGCGTATTCATAAGCAACTATGCGTAGATAACTTGGTGAAATGAATGAATGAATGAACACAGTCATTGTCATTAATCATTCAGAGGCGAACGCGATAACGCCGATGAATTAATCATTTTTTTCGTATTTTTCTTTCCGTCACCGCTGAATAAATACGAGTGCCGGTTTCCAGTTGTGGTCGGGGTCTCGCGCGATC